>JAQOWM010000576.1:0-47981 GCA_029041755.1 Resseliella maxima
CACATTACATTCAAATGTATTTTTAATTGTTAACTACAAAAAAAATTTCTACAAAAACTAAATAGAACGGCAAAATTCTAAACTTTGAGTCTACTTAGAAATTCAAAAATTTATTTTATTCTTTTGAATATGAGAATTTTGAAAAATTATGATTTGAAACAAATCAACAAACATGCTAGGATTGCCCCAGTCAGAACTGCGCCTACGCCTACGCTCTGCCACCAATTTTGAGCAAATGAATCCATAGCCTGTATACCATCTTTTCCAATACATCCTTTTTTGGTGTTTGGGTGCACACAGCAAACGTCAGTGGCAGAATATTAAGAATGTGGTAGTGAAAATAGAATTTACCACCACTGTTGATTGTTGATAGTGGTAATTCGTTCGTACATTGTTCTACAATGTTCTCGGTTGCGCCTGTTAAATCATATTGACATCATCAGAGTAGAATACTATACAAACGATTTACTACTACAAACAATCAACAGTGGCGGTAAATTTATTTTCAAAATTCTAATATTTTCCACTGAGTTGCTGGGGCTTTTCACGAGTTTCAAACACATTCATATCTAAATTTCCCGTAAGGAATGTTATTAAAACCCCATTTTGTATGCATGGAGCCAAATTTTCGAAACTACACACACATAAATTCTACTGTCAAATACACAACTGTCAGTTTGAAATAGCTGGTTTCCAACGAAAGTTGGACATTTCACAACTTTTTCTGCGCATTTTATATATACATATATATATGTATTGGTGTGCAGAAAATATTGTGAAATGTCCAACTTTCGTTGGAAACCAGCCATTTCAAACTCACAGTTGTGTATTTGACAGTAGAATTAATGTGTGTGTATAAAACGCAGATTGAGCATCATATATTACAACAAGGTCCACATATGGCAGCTTGGATTGTTCAACGTGTGTGATCACTATCATCTATAAGCAAATGTATATTTATAATGTACAGTCACACGATTAAGTTTTGTCCGTTTTCTCCATAAGAAACAATGTTAAAAACGGACAAGACTTAATCGTGTGACTATACTTATAAATGTGACATTGGGAATACTAGAAATCAAAAGTCTGTGAAGAAAATTTGAATTTACTTAAATATTACCTTTTCCATATTTTGAAATTTTTCGAGTTCTCTAACTGCCTTCAATCGATCAACATTTTGATTGCATAGTATGTACAGTGTACACCAAGTATTCAGAAACAATTTCTGATTCGGCAAATACAACGCATCGAAAAAATTTCGATTTTCCTAACAGCTTAACTAATTCGTGGGCCTTATTGTGTTCAGACATCTTGACATAATATCTTTGCAATGGAGGTGAATTATCAACGAACTCGTATGCCTGATTGTAATCAGAATAATAAAAAATGGGAATTTTTCAATATTGGAAAAGCATTTCAAACAGAATTGAGGTGGTGTTACTCGTGATTCAGTGTTGTCGAAAGATAGAAAAAAAGTATATAGATAAAGATAAGCTAGTTTTTAATTCGATTAAAACATATCTAGATATAGATAAGATCATTATCTTATCTAATAACGAAAGATAGAGATATTATCTTATCTATCATGCATAAATTTAGATACCTTTAAGATAATGAAATAAACCTAGATACCTTCATTTTGAATAATATATGAGTGAAAGAATGGTTAATTTGTGTCACTAATCAGTTTAAAATATTTTTAATCGTTCAAAATTTTATCAAATTATCAGTCTATGACAGAAATTTTTTTTTTTTCAACAAATTTCTATTTAAATTATTATTCATAGTTCAACTATCCTCATATCTAACCTTTGGTTACAAAATCTTTTCATGCTGTAAAATTTTTCTATTGTGTTTAAAAAGCAAAGCTTGTTCGAATTTCTCTGCAGACAATCTATTTCTTCGCGGTGTGAAGATTAACGAAGATTGGCTAAAGACACGCTCCACCGGAGCTGAGGATGATAATGTTGTATTGTATTTGAAATACACCTCACGTATTCGTGAAAATTCATCCAACATAGTTACATCTTTGCGTTGATCGCATAAATATCTGGCAACCTCCGATTCAATATCATTTTCAATGGAATTCCTGTCAATGCTGCCATTCGATGAAAATGAAATAAGAAAATTTTCGTCATCTATTAAAACGGGTTCAGTCGATGAAATTGTCTGATTATTTTCAATATTCAAGGCCTTGCATTCATTAATTAGAAGTTTCTTCGCATATATTATCTGTTCATCAGACGAAATGAAACTGGTTTTGATTCGTGGTAACGTGAGGGATGCCAAAATAAAATCTTTGTTAGACTCATTGAATTCAAAATAATTACTAAAATGTTCTTTTATTGCATCCAACATGGTGTTTTTGAAATCTCGTGCGATATTAGAATTTTCTTCAAGATTTGTAATGCAATGCTTCATTGTGACAAGAACTGGTAAAATTAGTCCTTGGCTGCTATTAAATTCATTTTGCATTAAATCCAGGGATTTTGCTACTGGTTCTAATACGTTAATGTATTGGTATATGACAGCTTCGTCTTTTGATGTAATCAAATTCAAAGTTCGATTCGAAGTCTCATTTAATATTTCCATTCGAATTCTTTCAATCAGTGGATTCAATTTATTAAAAATCTCTGGTTCAGCACATCTTTTAACTGCATCGAATTTCGAATTCCATCGTGTTACACAAGGCATCAAAAGTTGCTTTCCCAAAACTTGTTTGCAAATTTCCTTTGCGCGAGAGCTTCTGTGTGTAAAAACCCACAAAGGATGGAGTTTGTTCATTGCTGTAACTAAAGCTGACTTTGCCATTCCATTTAATTTTTTTTCGAAGTCGTTTGACAGCAAATTAAGTAGATGGGAAAAACATCTACGCTGAGGGGGCAATGATATATGATCTTCTTGTGGTGCCGGATCAATATCAAAATAATCATCATAACCATCAAATATAGCATTGCTTGCATTCATTGAATTATCTCCTTGAAATACCAATATTTCAGAGCTGCACATTTCACCGTGAACATCTTCCATGAATGGTCTGACAATGTCCGCTTCGGTAATATTTATGTCATCAATATCATTGAATTCATTTAAATCCTCAATGTTAGTTTCAGTGACAATAGAATCAATCTCCTCCCCATACATTTTGAACATTTTACAGAAAGCGCTTCCTCCGTCTGTCACTACATTTTTTATTTGACCTTTGCGAATTCCGTAATCTTGAAAAATGTTATTCATTGCTTTAGTCAATTCAGCATAGGTTTGCTTACCTACCATTTGCTTAAAAGCAAGAACGTAAGACTCTCTGGCATATGCCTCATTTAGAAAATGTATTGTAACTCCCAAATAGCTTTGGGCACGGGATGACCAAACATCCGCCGTTGCACACAAATACCTTTTATTTGATAAAATTTCTTTCAATGTACTTTGTACGGTATTAAATTCTTTAGCAAGTGTCCGCAGAAAACTATGTCTAGTTGGCATCAATATTTTTCGTCCGCTTACAGCTTCGAGAAGTTCTCGTAATGATGGAAGTTGCGTAATATTGAATGACAAATTACCATCTATGATGAAATCCAATAGCTTTGGTCTTATCTATTTATAAAAAAATTACACGATTGTTAAACAATATTAAAAATTATAATTCTATTGAATTATTTATAGAATTTTCATACGTCATTTGTGTGATTTTTGACTACGTCATTCAAAACGCTTTGTCTCAAACCCTTTGCATTGCCTTGTTGCATAGAATTTTTCAAAAATTGTTCTAAACTTTTCAGGCGTGATACATGCTTGGACTTATAGTGTTGAATAAAATTTCCTGTACTTGAAATGTGGCCCTTTTTTACTTGATTACATTCTGTACATTTTGCTTCTATTTTTCCATCACCATCATTCTTCTCAATACTATAAAATGTGCCATCGAGTATTTTTGGCACAATTTTCTGTTTTTTTGAGGTTGATTGGTTTGTATTTAAGCGAAGCTAAGAAAAAATTATAACATAAAATAATTGGAAATAAAATTTCAATTTTATAAAAAGCATACCTTCTTGTGTATCGTCTTGAATATATCGTATATCCTCTTTGATTTGGTGTCAATTAAAATTTAATAATAAAAAGTTAAGATAAAATATTGTGAAAATCAATGAAGAAAAAATTAAGTGATGAAAGATGACAATTAGAATTTTAAATAGCTTATATACCACAGTTGTGCTACACTATTTGTAAATTGTTTGGTAATAGAATGTCAACAAATTTTAAAGATGTTATTTGGTTATACATTGTGCACATTTTTTAATAATGGAAAGAAAATATTAGGAGATAAAAGTAAGTAAATGTTAATATTTTTGTGAAAAGATATTAATGAATAATAAAATTTAGTTACCATATATTAAGAGTGAGCTCCAATGGAGCCGAATTATGTATTGTAAAAAACTTATTCACTGTGGAGAACCATTAAAGTGAGATAAGAAAATAAAATGAAAGAGCAAAAGTCAGCAAGAAAACATAAACTGACCACTTAACAACTTGATGAACGTAATGATAAAGCGTTGAATAAAAGAAAATGTTTGATTATGAAAAAGTTAAGTAAAAGCAAAATGGAAAAAAAAAAGGAACAGGGAAGTATAATGAAGATTGGTGGAAAACCGAAGAAAAGAAAATGGAAGAGATGCAAAAAATGTGAAAAAAAAAGAAAGAAAAAAGAGAAAGAAGACTTATTTGTAATTTATAGGAGATGCAAAGGTTGCTTTGGAGATTTCCAAATGGTAAATATTGGGCAAATGAGGGGCTCAAGGCCAGCCGAGTTTTACAATTAGAAATGGGTAAGAAGTAGTTTATTAGTGGGGGGTGAAGGGAAAAAGATGTGATATATAGGTGGGTGGGGTGTGGTGGGTGTGGGAGGGGGGGGTGGTGGGGGGGGGGAAAAGGGGTGTGATAAAAATATAATAGATTGAGGAAAGATAATGGAAGGATAAAAAAAATTATGTGGAATGATTAGTGTGTGGAATAGGAGGGAGGGTAGTAGTATATATAATATGTAATAGGTTGTTGTTGTTGTGTGTTTTGTTTTAGAATTGAAATGGATAATGTGGTGGAGGGTGAAAAGTAAAGAGTAATGTATGATTTAGAATTTTTTTTGTTGAAGTGGTATTTTATGTTTTGTAGATGGTGAGGTGTAAAAAGGGGAAGTGAAAGATAAGAATGTATGATTGGTTTTTTTGAAATAATTTTTTTTTTTTTTGGAGAAGAAAGATGGGGTGAGGAAGTAAATGAATGTAAGAAATATAGTTGTTTTAAAAGTAATGATTTTGTTTATTTTGAGAATTGGGAAAATGTGTGGTAATTGGTGTATGGGCAGAAGAGAGAAAAACAAAGTAAAGGGGGGGAAGGGAAAATGTAGAGGGTAAGTTGGTGGTGGGAGTGGGGGTGGGGATGGGAGGAGGGGGGGGAGGGAAAGATGGATAAATGATAGGAGTGGGTGTGGAATTGGGTTGGGAGGCGGTGGTTTTTGGGGTATTTTGGATCACGGTAATGTTTATAGGGTTTTGGTTTGTTTTGTATCGGGTTGGTGGTTGTTAATATGGCGAGTTTGTGTGTGGAGAAGTGGCAGTAATTGGGAGTTGTGCCATGGTTTTATTGTTTTTTTTTTGTTTTTTTTTTTTTTTTTGTTGGGTGAGTTATTTGGGGTTTTGAGAGAAATAATTGTGATTTTGATGGCTTCCGTATACATGGTTTATTTGATGTTGCTCGGAAATTGCAGTATGCGGCGTATGTGTGTGTGATTGGACCCGTTATGACTAAAGATATGGATTTTTTTTTTTTTGTGGTTGGATAGTTTGAAAAATTAGATTTGTATGAATTATGGGAATATGGCGGGTTTATTTTTTGCAAAACACGCAAACGGCAATGGTTGCAGGCATTTCACCAAGAATTGGTTGCGTGTATTGTGGCGACTGACAGTTGGTCACGAATCACAATTATTTTTGCTGGTCACTTAGTTTTTTACAACCTTGTTGGCAAGAGGATGATTTACAGGTGTAAGATAGTGGTGATTTGATATGCCAGTTGGTAAAGAAGGTGCTGTCGACACCAAGATGTCTTACATCGCGTAGGTCGAGTTGGTCGTTATGGTAACTCTTTGTACAAAACTATGAATCATAAAAATATTAAATATTTAAATATTTCACCTTTTCCCTTTAGGTGTTAGGCGATTGCCATAACCTGGTTACACGATTGAAGAAATGAACACCATTCAATCTCACTTCCACATTAGTAACATGTTATGGCGAATGTTACGACAATATTCCAACATCACCGTTTATAAACCTCACAAATTCTCATTATTATATATATATTGGACAAAAAAAAATTGAATCATTTAGCATTAAATTGCAATTAATGGTCTTTTCCGATGGTTTCACAATATTTCATTTTCTTATTTTTTTTACGCTTCGAATGTCATAAATTGTTTTAGAACCTATATTTATTTCGCAAAAAAAATTCAAGTTACCTTATTTCATCCACAAAATGCTTTTTTTGGGTAAATTTCATACAAAAATTATCAATTACAGTCCACAATTGTCCATTAAATGGAAAACATCTTGGAAAATATCTCCAAAATAAAAATAAGATACTAAATATTACTTGCAATCTAGATAAGATTTTAAGATAAAGAACACGAATGAAGGACTATCTAAATAAGATAAAAGATATTATCTTATCTTATCTATCTTTATCTTATCTTGACTATTATTATCTTTCGACAACACACGAGTCGTGAAGATGATTTTTTGTTAATTTTCTTTGAAATCTTCAGTATTTTTTCCATATTATTTTCAGAAAATAGCATTATTTGCTGTAATTTCGGTAAACGTTTGTAGAATTCATCAACATCGCTGTGTACATCTGTAAAATAGTATTGTATGAGTTTAAGAAGAAAAAACATATTAGTTGCAAAGCAATTCATATGCAAGATAAATTGTATCTCATTATAAAACAAACCCAATTGATCCACTATATCGTCAGATGCATTCAAAATTAAAATTTGGACGTTTTCGAATCGTTTGGACGTTTTGATGAGTCCAAAACACAATCCAATGTTCTAACGGTGATGGGATTCGTTATCTCCAATGTCTGATCACGTGCTTTGATCGCTTCTGATACATTGGTAAATAATTCAATATTCAATGGTTTCGCCAGGTACTTGCTAAGACCCCTGTATAGTTTCTGAATTTGTGATACCGACTCGATCGAATGAGTAATGACCAACACGTGTTTATGTGTTTTGGTCAAACTTAAATGTTGTAGCGTTGCCAAAATAAATACTGTGCACTTTCCCACATCTGAAAAAAACAACGAACGAATAATATTTATCGATTTAAAACACATTAGTTGGCCGAAAAATTTCGAAGCAATTTAAAATTTTCCTACCAGATTTTGTTACGCAAAGAATATTATTTCCGGTCAAAGCAAGTGGTAAACATTTTCCTACAACTATATGAAACGAAAAGAAATATATGAATAATTAATTGTTTTTTTAAAGAAATCGTAATTTCACAAAAATTTACATCACACCATCATGATACGATGCGTTGTATTTATGTCAATTCAATATTCATACCATCTGGTGGTTCTTCAAATCCCAAATCATCTATGGCTCTGAGGATTTCTTGTTTCAGAAAGAAATAATGAAAACCCGATCTATTAGCCATTACAGTTGTATCCACTTCCTTGATTTCCTTTTCTCCTTCGGAACGGGACATCTTTATTGTTTGTTTCACGCTGTGTCATTATGAAAACAATAAAAAAGAATACAAAAACCAAAATAAAATCGAAATCTGAATAATAAAAAAAAGAGAAATTGAATTAAATTAAAGTTAGTGCTTTTAATTCATTTAAATAAAATAAAACAATGTCAATGATTCATGTATTGTGTCCAAAGTTCCATTTTATAATTAACTCATAATATGATCTATATAGATATATGTATATTTGTTTAATTCGGTTGAAATAGATGCGATAATTACATATTCCATGTTTAACCATGGTTGAAATAATGAAATATGCAAAATCTTCTATCAAAAAATCGTAGTTATCAATATAATAATGTTGTTATTTTGTATTGATTAGATTTTCATCTACAATTAAAATGTTTAATTTACGTAATCATGTATGAATAATGAATATATATAAGCTACACGTAATCTAATTATTTTGTGAAAATTGTATTCTGTGTTGTTCATTTCATTTAAACTCTTACCAAGTATTGTTTTTACTTTACAAAATATGACTGTAATGCGCACCAAGTGTGATGACTGCAATAAATAATTGATAAAAAAAATTTTGAACTTTTTTCTAAATAACAACATTAAAAGTAAAAACAACCCAAATCCAATGAATTAATGCAAAATTTGGTTAAATACTTCACTCCCAGTAATAGTATGTCGTCTTTTAAAATGCAACATAATATCATCATGATCATGAATAAAATTACATTCTGAGCACAAATATAACCCACTGCCAATGGTAATATGATGTCGTGCAATAAGGAATTGTAAATCAAATGTAATTTCTAAATCATTCATTTGTTCTTCATTGAAATTTCGTAGAAAAATAGCACGACATGGCAAACAATAAATGAAAGGAAAATTTTGCAAAAAAATATTTACTATATCCATTTTAATTTACTTAGATTTATGATGAATTATATTGGAGATGCCGACACCGGAATTTAAATATATATCTGGAAAAAATTACTTCCATTGAAATGAAGAAAATCATGATATTTGAAAATAAAAGATTTCATTGCATTTGACGAATTAACGGTATTTTTACTTACATCAAGAGAACTCTAAGAAGCAGCGAAATACTAAATGGCGACTGCAGACGGTGTACAAATATTGTTGATACTACCGGATTTGCAAAATGGAAAAAAAAAATTATGCTTTATAAGTTAACGTCGATATTATATTAAAAAAGAAATAAGGACATTAAATGTCCCAATTTTATACCCAATATAAATTTTGTGAATACTAACAATGGAAAAAAGACACAACATTTTATATCAAAAAAAAAAAAATGTCACACTTTCTTTCTTTTGTTTCACTGGATTAATTTGCTGAATCCGAAAAAACGCAATTAATACTTACACCAAATGAACTTTGTCAAACAATGTTTGGATTTTATTTTCCCAAATGTGAAATCCCACAAAAATTACAAAAACTTAACACCTTAATGTATCAGAAGTTGAAAACAGAATTTGAGCCGCTAAGGCGCCAACTCATTTTTTCAATTTTGAAGATTTTTTCATAAATGAAATCAATTATTTGTGGGTTTTTTGCATGGTTTGTACTCTCTGAACTCCTTACCATAAAATAGGCTAGTTTCTGTATCATAATGCAAAAATGGGTGCGTTCAAAGACGTTTGATCAATAAAAATCAATTTGAGGGGTTTAAACGCACCCATTTTCGCATCATCGACTGGTCATCGTAAAGGTTGGATTGAGAGCTACACGATGACATTAGAAAAAAATTGAAATGAATGCGTTTAAATGCATTCAAAGACATTAAACGATTGAGAACACGAAAACTTTAATTTTAACGTTGAATGCATTTAAACGCATTCATTTCAATTTTTTTCTAACTTTTTTGACTTAAAGATTTTTCACCACTAAGAGTTTGTTGTCTTAAAGATTCGATGTTCTTTTCGGTTTGTTGCTTTAAAGATTTTTCCATTCTTGTAATTGTTGACCTTAAGATTATGTTCACCATAAAAGTTTGTAGGCTTAAAGAACAATTCACTATGTTGTTGTGTGTATATAATTGCCGTAGTCTGGACTGTACCAATGTGATTTGTTCTTCTATTCAGTATGCGTTGTTTGATCATTATATATGTATATTTTTGTATTTGGAGGGGAAATCGGATCTTACTTGCGTTGTTACGCATGGGGAAAACAATTTCGTTGCGTTTTTGTAGTCATTCGCGCACGGGGAATTTTTCTCTTGTGTTTCAATATTCGTTTGCGCATGGGTCGTACATATATGTTTACGAATGTAAAAGTTAAGTAAGTCTATTCACTAACACGTGGTATGCTTTTGACGGAGTGTTTTTTTTTCACTTTTGTTTACATGTTTTTGTTTATAAGTTTGGGTCGATTTTTTCGTCTTTTGCCTTATGCATTCGGATATTCATGTTCATCAATAATTCGATTGATTTTGTCGATATTTCTTGTGTGATATTTCTGTGACTGTTTAATTGAGCTAAGAATACTCTGTTATGCTCGAAAATTCTTTCTTCATTTTCCAATGTCGCTAGTTGAATGTTTATTTGATTTTCGATTGTTATTAATTCTCTTTTGATTTTATTCAGTTTCGTTTTAATTTCAAAATATTTGTTCCATTCCATTTTCAGCGTCTTTGGTTTAGTCAAAATAATTTGAATGTTTATATTGCATGTATCATTTTACCCACTGTGGTTTTCGGCTGACGATGCGCAATTTGTTCCACAATTCGATTCGGTGATAAAAATGTACTTGTTTTACACTTCTTATTCACTTATTTGTCACTTTAAAATTTTGAATCGTATTCATTTCATTTATTTGACTTTTTTTGTCATTGAAATGTTCAGTCATCAAGCACGTAGAATATATCGGCCATTTTGAAAATAGCGACACCTATCAGAGCGCCAGATTCAGATAAAATATTGTAGAATCGTTTTTTTAGATTCTTGAATTTGTTTATTTTTTTGAAGAAAAATAAATATAATTGAAATCGATATACCTTTGAAATCATTCATTTCTTCTTAGTAAATAAAAAACAAAATTGAAAAACTAATAAGAGAATAATAATCGCGATAGATGTTTGTATTTCTCGGTCGTTCAAGAACGACAAAGTGTCGTCGTTCTATAACGACCGTGTTCAATGTAAATAAGAGAGTGTCGTGCAAATCAACATCAAAACAAAAATTGATATCGATTGATATTACATGTAATTTTGTAATATAGTTAAGATTTGTTTCCCGTATTGTTTCGCATTGTTCTCAAAATTATGTAAATACCATTAAAGTCAAAGCACTCTGATAGGGTGCAGCACCTGGACAAAATTGTTTTTGTAATAATATTAAAAGAATGACATTCGACATCGTCGTCAATCATCGTCTTTTTCGTTTGTCTTTTTGCGTTTTGGAATGCCACGAACTTCAATTTTTGTTCGGTTTTGTTCACTTTTCACTATTTCTTACGTTTTTCAGCACTTTTCACCTATGAATTGTTAAGTTGTTCGAAATTTCACTTAATTTTATTAGATTTGCTTGTTATAACTGGTGTTTCTTTTTTTTTTTCACTCACTTTTCTTTATATTATATAATATTGGCACGTTTTCTTTCTGTACCTTTGGTATTCCATTTTTTTTCTGTTTACTTTGCCCTTGCGTACCTTCTTTTTCTTTTCGACTTT
Source organism: Resseliella maxima (assembly GCA_029041755.1). Taxonomy (NCBI): domain Eukaryota; kingdom Metazoa; phylum Arthropoda; class Insecta; order Diptera; family Cecidomyiidae; genus Resseliella; species Resseliella maxima. Next base: position 11,454 of record JAQOWM010000576.1, read on the forward strand.
ATTACTTTCTTTTTCTTATCCAATTGAATCAGAATCCAATTGTTCGTATATATTTCTTTCCATTAAACGAGCACTTTAACGTCTTTGAACTATTTTCTTTGCCGACGATTGCTTATCTCCTGGAACTGATTCGAGTTCATGCTCATGCACACATTCTTGTGTACTATTTTGATCTAAGCTATTTAATAATACTGAAGCTGAAATCATTTCCTTTTTACAAACCGTAAAAAAATAAAATTGAATTTGAAAAAAAATGAACAGAAAATGTTTCAAGCCACAGTTACAACTATGTGCGCAACACTGATCGACTTGTGTCTTTTTTTCAGTAAACGTTTTGCGTCGTTTTGTTGCATCAAATACGAAAAACAGAACCAACAACAAACTACAAACACACAAATACACGATTTTTGTTTGCACTTCAACGAAAATAATTGTTTTCTTCACAAAAGCCGAAAAACTTATGAACAGAATAAAAACTAATTCCTTAATTCACGGGCTCAGTGAAAAATATTTTGAAATTCAATTTATCGAAATTAAAGCACGATGCTTAGTCAATTGTATCTTGTGAATTCTGTGAGGAAAATATGAAATAGAATCGAATCAAATGAAATTAAAAAACTGCACCACTTATCCTTCTGTATGTTTCTCTTTTTGTTTCACTTTGTTGTTATCGTTGATTTGCGACCGTCTGTGTTAGTTGGTGTAGTGACGCTTGCGTGAGTCTGTGTGCGCATATTCACTATACTTTTTGTATTGCCGAAAATCGCACAACCAAAATTATTGCCGGAAATTACATACACACACACACTCTCACAAATGCACTCATCCACACTAAATATGAATTGTTACGTTCCGACAACTGTTTGTTTTGGAAATGTCAATTCACATTCGAGTATGAATTCAATGTTGAATTAACCGTATTATATTTAGCATTGCTTATGCTGTGCGCAAAACTGTGCTATTTACTTCGATGCAAGAACAAATCCCATTCTACAATTAGGCGGCAATTTCTTTGAAATGAATCTATCAATGTGATGTCTTTATGTTTTTGTTGTTGTTATTTTGAATCTATCAATTCGGTGTCATAAGTAATATTTTAATCACAAAAAATGCTCTATGCTGAAAATCAATTTAATCGAAACGATCCGTACACTGTCTCAAACCTTATCTCTTCAGAGTGATAAACCCAAATGAAATTGGGTTAATCATAATTATTAAAAAAATCTGAATTGTAAACTGTGAACTGTGTTTACCTGAAGTAAAACTAAAATTAAAGTGGAATGTCGTTTGTTTTCAATTTTATTCACTCTTTTTACATTTTGAATGCGTGAGATTTGGTTTTTTTTGGTCAAAAATTGTATTTTTTTCAACATATTTTCGCCAAAATATCTTAATATCATGTTATTAAGACATTTTCAAACATATTTTCAAAATATTTTTGAAAAATTATGTCGAGATTATTAACATATTTTCAAACATATTAATAACATATTATATTAATAATATGTCACTATCTTAGTAACATTTTTAAGCTTAAACGTAACATAACATATTTTTTATTTTCAATATTTTTGGAAAACATAACATAGTAATGAATATGTTGGATAATAACATACTATTAAGATAACGAAAACGTAAAACTGTAGTTATGTAAATCCATTTACAATAAAACAAGAACCCGTTGATGATGATAATAATTTCTATGACAAAGAATTAAAAATAAATAACAAAACTCAATATTGTGTAAATAAGAAAACCGAAATCAAAAAGAATTCGATAACTGCGATAACGAAAATACAATCATTGACATTCAACAACAGTTACAAAAACAGTCGGAACAAATAAAGACATTGACAGAACGTTACAATAAGGATTTCCTCGAGTTGGGTAAACGTATCAATAATATCAATTTGCAAAATGATGAAACGTTATTGGACAATCAAAAATCCCAAAAATCATTTGATATGGATAAATCTTTAAAAAGCAAAATATCTTTTTTGGAAGACCAGCTATGTAAGGAAAATAGTAAATACGTAAAGAGAATCGACCAAATGAGTGTTAAACATGCTGAGGAAATTTCGTTGTTGAACGAGAAACTCAATGAAATGTCCAAGCAAAATGAAGACTTGGTTTCTGCAAAGCAGAAAGCTTAATCAGAATGGAAACAAACATCATCACAACACGAAATATTGCTGAATAATTTATCAGATCGACATGCTGAGGGCATTTCGGCGTTGAATAAGAAACTCAATGAAATTACCAAAGAGAATGAATCATTTGTTGTTTGTAAGCAAAAAGCCGAATCAGAATGGAACCAAATATCATCACAACACGAAATATCGATGAAAAATTTATCAGATCGACATTCTCAGGAAATATTCGTGTTAAATGGAAAAGTCGATGAGTTGACCAAACAAATTGAAGCCTGGGTTGCTTCAAAGCAAAAAGCCGAATCAGAATGGAAATAAAATACACTGTATTTCAGTTAGAACTTGAATTAACGTTAAATGGGATTTTTTTGGCATTTAGCAACAAAATGAGTGTAAAAAATCCTGTAGGAAACGTTATTTTCAAAATAGAACGAAGAAAAATGAATCCAAATTCGGATGTTATATCGATTTCAGATTCAGATGTAGAATCACTTCAGATTCGGCATTATATATGAACAGCTTAGAGGAAAAACGTTATGTAGAAGAGTTGCGCGGAAAAATGTTGTTATTCAATATATTTGTTGTTGTTTTTTGTATACTAAATATACTGCATAACAACATTTTTCCGCACAACTTTTCTACATAACGTTTTTCCTCTAAGCTATTCATATAGTTTTTTTGGAATCGGCCCTTTTCAGGGCCACCAAATAAAATAATTTATAAGGAATTTTTAAAAAAGTCATTTGTTTCATTTACTTAAATCATTTTATTTGTTTCCTTCATTTTTTTTCTATGGCGAAGACAAAAGAAATTGTCTTCGCCATGAGAAAAGACAAAAGAAATTGTCTTCTCCTATGTAGGCAAAGAAATAAAATAATTTATAAAGAATTTTTAAAAAAATCTTCGAATCAGATTCGAATTTCGATGTAAAAACTTTGTTTAATTGCGATTCGACGATTTCAGATGCTGATAATCAGGATGAAACCATTATCATTCATGGTGATATAAGTGAATGTGGCGAAGAAAATAACAATGTGAATAAATGCAATGGAACAGATATTATAGAAGATGAAGATGTATATGAATGTAGCAATTCAATTGAGACATTAAGTGGAAATTCAGTGATTGATTCAATTTGATACAAAACTTCTCAATTTTCATGATATAATGGAGCAGATTTTTAGTACAAAAACTGCACGCAAAATAATTAGTGAATCTGATGTTATCGAGGTATCCGATTATTTAATGGAAGAATCACATATAGAAACAGGCATTGTGGTCGAAATTGAATCAGAAACAGAGACAGAAATAGAAATTGAATCAGAGGCAGAAGAAGAGACGGAAGCAGCAACAGAGGCAGAGGTAGAAGAAGAAATAAGACTATTTCAGTCGATAAAAGGACTCAAACCGAATTCGAACCACAAAAACAACAGAATTTAATGTATTTATCAAACAAACGAAAAAATCTATTAAATCTCAGTGGAAATAGATACAAAGTGACAAACCGGAAGGAAAATGGCTTAAAATTATATTTTAGGCTCCAAGAAATGGCAAATCAGAATATATTATCGAGAAATCAACCGAAAATAAATGAGAAATTTCGTAAAAATTATATGAATGGCAACAGTGTTGAAAATGAATTTCGAACATTTTTGGTATTGAAAGAAAATTATGAGAATTCTATGTTGTCGCGATAGATGAGTGTAAAATATCAAATGCCATAACAATGATAAAGAATACGAGTATTATATCGGCCTATTACAATGTAATCAAAACATTTAGTTTTTTATCGATGGAATGTGATTAAAAAAGTATTAAAAAATGCAAAATACTCTTTATTACAGAAAAATCCACTGTACAAAACTATAAAAAAGGTTCGTAGAAGCAACAAACTCAAAAGAACTAAATATTAATTAAATACTATATCAGGAAAGATCAATGTAGATGTTGTTATAACAATTCTCAATTAGTCAATATGAATACGAATTTCTTATGGAAGATCACAATTGATCTCATCTTTTTCATATTTATATGTGCTTGATAAGAAATTTAAATGTGCCAAAAAAAAAAAAAAAAAAAAAAAAAAAAATTGAAAAATATCATAAAAACTAATGCTTTCACAATTTGCGCTTGTAATTTATATCAAATGACTATTGATAAATCAAAAATATATATATTTTTTTTTTCTTTTTAAATACTAAAATTTCAGCCCAACGAAAGGCACTATTTGGTCATACCAATCAGCTGGAGTGAATATTTCATTTGGAATTAGATGTGAAAACTACTTAAAACTCAAATTTACTAGAAATCAAAAGAATAATCGTTATTACGCTAATGGTGGAATTTGCGACGATTGTTATTTTTCTTATTTAAATGTTTGAAGCCCGAACGGTAGTCACGGGAAAAAAACGTTGCACTCATTGTTACTCAAGTCATAAGTCTCAAGAATTCAGTTTTCTGGAGCGAACATTTACAATTACTCATAATTCATAGGATTTTTGAAACGTAAAAGACAATTTCCTTAATAAATAAATAAAATCCTTTTAAAAATAAATAAATTGAATAAAGGACAGTCTTGTACACTCTACAGAACCCGTCTTGATCTTTATTTACTCCATTTATTACATTATCACTTCTTGTACTTATATCTTATTATTAAACAATATGTCTTACATCCGTAAGATGAACTTTTCCGCACTGAAAATCCAACACATGAAACTTATCCAATTTCTGTTACGAATTCATTACATTTTATCATAAAATAACATGTTTTTGGGAATGAGCTATCGTCTTAACAAATTTTTGCGTACAGGGTACAGCGTACAGCCTGCAGGGTACTACACACTCACATTACGACGCTCTAAAAACTGGTTTTTCGTGTTCTCCTAGATTCAAAACATGAAGAAATCATGTTTTTGAGGTGTATTGAAATTTTGACAAATTGCAATACTTTTACGCACACGGAATTGTGTGTGCGGAAAAGTAAAAAAACAAAAAAGAATTCGATTAATATAAATTTCTTAACAATAGTCGTTTAAAGAGCTGTTAAAGAAAGAAAGAGGGTGGTACAAAGTTACCGTAATTATTACTTGCAGTTACGACAAATATCGGTGGCAATTATAGTTGTGGTTTCCATTTTCTCACCATGGCAATCAGAACTATTTCGAAGCGGCAGCATTTTGCTTTCCATCTCTTCTATACGGAGAGATTCCATTATGTTGTTAATTCTTCCAGCAGATGACATCTAAAGCAATTATTAGATTAAAACATTACGTTTTAAAAAAAATGAATTTTAAAAATGACAAAGATTGAGAAAAACAAGATGTTTTACATCCGTAAGATGAACTTTTCCGCACTGAAAATCCAACGCATACAATTTATACAATTTCTGTTACAAATTCGTTAAATAATTCCGACGATAAGAACCGACTTTCCAGTGTTCGAAGACCCAGTGTTCGACTGTTATAAAATATGTTATTTTAGGATAAAATATAACGAATTCGTAACAGAAATTGGATAAATTGTATGCGTTGGATTTTCAGTGCGGAAAAGTTCATCTTACGGATGTAAGACATCTTGTTCTCTGTACAAATCATGAGAATATTGCTTCATGGAAAAAAATTCAACAAATAGAGTTCAAAGCAAAATTTGAGAAGAATTTTTTTTTTTGTGATAAGGATTTCATAGGAACAAGAAAGTAGAGGGAAAATGCCGGTTCTAGACCACCTCTCTAGTATTAGTGTACATGTACAGTGTACACACAATAGGTTAGTACATATACATCTACATTCATTACACACGTGTTGTACTGTATTTTACATATACATCTACTACAAGAAAACAAAGGAGGAAAAGAAGAAAAAATATGTTCATGAGTGCTCCTTGTGCACATGACTTAAATACTATGCCTACGATATTTTTATTATTAATATTTTGGGAAAAAAATCGCAGGTAAAAAACTATCACCATTTTAATTTCTATATTTACGTTATTTTTTTAAACAGTGCATGAACATACATATTTTACGACATTATAAATTTTATATTAATTTTTTTTTAAAAAAAAAAAAAAATGAAAATAATTAAAAAAAGAAAAAAAAAAAAAAGAAAAAAGGCAGTATCGTTAGAAACACAGGACCACTCTGGTGCCATGCATTGTTTGGATTCGAATCCAATATGGGTGTTTTGATTCGTTATTACTCAGGAGGAGCAAATTTGCTTGAACAAATCGCTGAAAAATATGTTATTGCTAAAAGTCAATGTCAAAAAACATCACGTGAAGAAACACCAAAATATTCTATCAATTTGCATAACAAAAGTCAGCACGACCAAATATTGATTGATCACGGCCTTTCAACGAATGGTAGAGTAATGAAGTCCTCGCATGTTTCAATCGGCAATGAAACATACAAGTCATTATCAAATAAAACGACGAGATGTATCGACTACTTTCTGCAAATGAAAGATGGAACCATTGGTGCGGCTGAATTTTATGTAATAAAAGATAATAAGATTTATGTTTTGCTAAATATTTATAAAGAAATTAAGAAAAAATACCATTTAAGAGAAGTTGAGATAACTAAAAACTATTTGATTTTCCCATTCGAATCAATACAAGAAAAACTCTTATTTCTTACATTTGGAACTTTCAATGTAATTGCTGTCGAACCAAACAAATATGAAAAGTCTTAAATTAAATAAATTCTTGTTTATTCCAGAATTATAAATGTTAATTATTTTATGTTCTTCATTATAAATATAATCATTGTTCAATCAGAGTTGTAATGTAACTAAAAATCATTGATTGTTAAAGTTTTTTGTTCAAAAAAAATGAGCGGAGGGGGTTCATTGACATAAAAGCCACTTTGCAACATATTGTTTGTACCATAGCCACTTTGTTTTGCAGTGTTTTTTTCATCGAGCAATATCTGAAATCAAATGAAAACAAGAAAAAGCATTATTTTACTGAAAACAATTTTACACCCATGGCGTTTATAATTTGATATTCTTGCTGCTCTTTGTTATGAATACATAAAATTGAAGAAAAAAAATACAATCAACTCATGTTAAATTAACATGCACAAATTTTGACTTAGGTCAGTGATAGGCTATTAAATTTTCACTTGACAGAGTTAAAATAAATATTTACATTAACTTTTAGTCTAAACAAATCTTAAATTGCAAATTTGTCTCAAATACCTTCTGTGTATTTGTGTCATTGTTTTCAACTGCTTCCACACCATCGATTGTTTTCGATGCCGTTTCCATCTCGGGCATTCCTTCAATATGTTTGTTCTCTTTCTGTTGGTTGGAATAAGTTTTTTTTTTTGCATTTGTAATGTAAAACGACTTGAAGAAAAAAAATCCTACCTTTGGTCGCATTAAATTATTCTTTGCATAATTGATCAATTCATTGAATCGCAAAAGTCGTTCTGTAGCCTCTTCACTCAAAGATACCTAATTCCCTATGTTGACAATGCATTTTTTTTTTGACGAGAATCTTTTGCGAAGAATGTGGCGACACCTTACTTCATTTTCTATAATTATAGATGTCAATTCATTTAATGTCAAGTTTGAAAAACCTCTTGTGTCGCGTTTTGCATAATAACAACAAATTTTTTATATTATTCAACAACTATAAACAAAATAATGAAAACGGTAAAAATTGAATTGAATCTGGTATACTGTAATCAATAAAATCAATAAAAAAAATGAAATCAACTTTTTTTTTTCAATTATTATTTTCATTGATCATAAGGTGTTATCGTTTGTAAATCATATCAAGAATTGCATATCAAATTGAGTTTCCAATTTAAAAATAAAAATGAATATTTTTCTTTTGTATTTTCATTCGGATTACAATCTAGATATCATTTGTGAAGTAAAGTTTGTTTGAAAAAAAAAACAAAAAAACAAAATAGCTCAAAGCTAATGTCATTTGTACAACGTGTACAACATAGAAGTCTTGACATAACCTCAACTTTTCAGTTTGTTTACATACATATTTTGCAATGATTCACTTACGATTATTCAAAAATGTCAACTTTTGTATCACTGGATTTTCTGAAACTGTTTCAACCTAGGTTTCAACAATATTTAACGTTTTTGTTTGTTTTTTTTTTTTCTTTTTTTAGTCCATTGTTTTGAGTGAATTGTGAATTATTATTGTTTATTTGTGTTTTGATGATCATCGATTGAGAAGAGAAACGAAAAATAAAAACATAGAAACGAAAGACAATCAAAGTGAATTCTACACAAAAGACGAATATTTGATTTGGTATCCTTACGCCCGATGATTCAATTTCATTAACAATCAATTTCTTTGAACTAATGCTGGAAAAAGTGTTTTTTTTTATCGTTATTAGTACATAAAATTGTTTAGCAAAAATGGGCATTTATTTACAAGAATTTTCTTGAATCAAAGTTTGAATATTTGCTTGTCATTGTGTATTGTTATGTTTAACTTTGAAAAAATTGACAAAGGCGGCGCTAGTCACAAATGTTTGACAGTTCGTCAAAAAATTTCGTGACTATTAGGTATTTCTGTCTTCACTGGTCAAATTTAGATTTGATATTCATTCCAAAAACAATTGTTCAATTAAATCTTTCTTTTCGGCTGAAATTAGACTATTTCCCTTACGACCGCAAGCTGATGTTTGTTTTAAATGTTGAACATCATTTTCAAACAATTTGCGCATACACTTCAAAACGAAAGATGAGTCATTTCGGCGAGCTCTGTTCATACGTCTCAAATCTTTGATAAGTGATTCACCGATATGTTCTTTGTAGTTGTCAAATAAATTTCCATCGGTACATTTTTTTTCCAACATTTTAATTTTGATGTCTTTGGTTGTGTATAATCGGCATGTTTGAGTGTACATCTTATTCAAACTTTTCAAATCACTTAAATATTTGTTGTTTTCTTTCTTTAATTTTCCACATTCATCATGAGATTCTTTTAACTGCCGTTTTAGTTCACTTATTTCAGATCTAAGTAGCTTTAGCTCTATCTCATGATTCAAATTATTATTTTCGACTTGTTTTTCAAGTGAAATTACAACGTTTTGTTGACGCTCAGGAAGATGGTTTGTGTAAAAATCACTTGGTGCACAGTTTTCAATTTTCTTTTTCGGAAAAAAATTTGTAAAGGGCTCCAAATTTTCTTTATTTTTGCGTTTCATTTTATATTAATTTTCGATGAAATAACCAAGCTTTGTAATAAATGATTGAACTGAGCGTCAACTTCAAGAGATTATTTGTGATGTACTAAATTTTTTAACACAGCACATATTACACAAATGTCATTTATGTTTCACTTGTCCCGAATACACACAAACGAACAAAGTCATATCAGTGTGTGAGCGCATTGTTACATATCTCCTTCATAAGTAATTTGCCGAATTTCGATTAGAATCAAATTACACAAAAAATATATTCATTGTTAAATTTCCATAATAATTTCTCAATAAAAATAAATTAACGAAAAGAAAGAATAAACAATTTTTCTTATTGCTAACGAAATTGTACAAGAATCAACAGGCTATAGTGTTATGTTACACTTTGTTGTATTGGACGGTATTGACGAATATGTGTGTGCACCCGATAAATCGTGTGAGGGAATACGAAAAAATTCAACGCATTCGTTGTGCGCTATATTCGCCGATGACGAACTGGCCACGAAAGAAAAACGTGTAGAATGTGCGTTTTACACGCATTATTTTGTGTAAAGTGTTTCACTGAGCCGGATGAAGATAATGTCGTGTTTTATTTCCGGAAAACATTGTCAATGGCTGGAAATTTGGATAGCATTGACAATTTTTTATCATTGTCTTCAATAAAATTAAAAATTTCGTTTGCAACGCTATTCTCAATTGATGGTCCGCAATTGTCATTGCCTGTTATAAATTCATCATCTTCACTCTCATCGTTTACAACATGATTTGTTGTTGGTGTGTTGACATTTGGTTGCATTGCTGCTTCCAAAAAATTTCTAGCAATGGCAATGTGTTCCGAATTGTCAATCTATTTAAATTTGTACACTGGATGACTAACCGCTGCAATAATCAAATCATGGTTGATGTATTCAAATGTCATGAGAGATTTAAATCTTTTCTCAAATAATCAATACTGTCAATGCCTTTTTCATATCTGAAGCAATATTCCTAACTTTGTTATTTGCTGATTGACTAGTCATAAAATCAACATTTGAAAATTGTTTTTTAATAAAAAAAAAAGACAAGGCATAACGCTCTCCAAGCTGACATTTTTTTCTTATAGTTTGTCTAAGCTTTTTGCTATTGGCTCTAATAATTTTACGTAATTGTTTACAATGAGCCATGCCGTTACAGATAATTCTTTCATTTCCTTGTATCCTGTTTCAGCTATCTTCTTACATACATCATTAATCTGTTAACCAAAAAGAAGATTTAAGACATTGACAAAAAAATACTTTAGACATTGACAAATATTAGCTCAAATTTGAGAAAAAAAGTTACAAAAACATACCCCAGTCTTCTTATTATATGCATCTTTTAATGCATCCCATTTCGAATTTCATCTGGTGGGGGTAGGCATCACAATACCGCATTTCAATATGTCTGTAATCATGGCAGTGACAATAGAACTACGTGATGCTTTATTCCAGAATTGCTTCAACTTCCCGTAAGCTGTCATAAAAAGAGAGTAGGTTTGTGTGTACAAATCAGCTTTTCCTATAATATGAACATTGAAATTATTCCTTTTCAAAATACATTTTTCATAATATTGAAATATTATTTACCAATCAGATTTAGTAAATGAGCAAAACATCGCATTTGTGGCGACAAAATAATGTTAATGTCAATGTCAATGTCTTCTGGATCATATGTGAGATCGATTTGATTCCCTTAAATGTTTGACTCCCGAATCATAGCTTCGGCTTCAATTTGCAGGAGATCATTGTTTTCGTTCTCATTTCCTGGAATATTGCTTGCTTCGTCATTGCACATAAAATCGTCATTGTCATTTATTTTATCCCCATTAACATCCTCTTCAATTGCAAAGAGTGTGCAAGTAAAATCATTACTTTTGCCATATATTTTAAATGCTTTGCTGATGTTACTTCCGCTGTCAGTGACTATGTGTGGCACTTTATCTATTCCTAGTTCATATTCTATGAGAATTGAATTGAGAACTTGTGCCAAATAATCATAAGTGTGGCGTTTATTTAAATATCGGAACGCCAAAATATATGATTTCCGTTGCCATTCTGAGTCAATGTAATGCACCGATACACCTAAATAACTTTTACGCAAGTGTGTCCATATGTCTGCAATCAGACAAACATATTTGTGTTTACTGAGTTCTGTTATCAGCTAAGCTAACTCACTATTTCAGGAATGACATTCTATTCGTTGCGATTCAATGCATTTCAATGCGATTCTTTGTGTTTTGTTGTGATTTATTGTGATTCAATGCGATTCAGTTCAATTCTATAAGCGATTCGCGCTCTTTTTGACAGTAGAATGTCATTCTTGAAAGAGTGAGCTAGACTAGGTTATCAGTGTTGACTTCATTTTTTTGAATCTCAAATCTAAAGCATTCATTGTTTTGCCAATTGAAGATAGAGCCACTTCCCGCCCTGCTAATTTACATAGCATTTCTTTCAAACTTTTCGATTGTGCAATTCAACAAACGGCAAGTTTGAATCTACAATGACATTTAATAATAGCTTCGTAATCTGTGATATAAAATAATAAGAAATATGATTATGTTTCTATCGATACGACAATCAATATAAAAAAATTAAAACATAATTAAATAAATAAAATATTAAAGTGATTCATAGTTTTTAACAAAAAAAAAAAATTAATTTCAACCTGTGCATAGTCGACACATGTATATGAGTTCAGTTTGGTTTGTCGCAGATTTCGATTGTCATTGACAGGTAGTTGAGAAGTTTGTTTCAAATATTCATACATTTCGAATTGTCGTTCATTGTGTTTACTGTTGATGTGTCGTGTAAAATTACCCGTTCCTTTGACTGATCCCCATCGAAGGGTTGCCACATATGCAACAAATTACTTGAACACGATCACCATTCCGTATTTTTATTTTAAAAAATGTTCCGTCCAAAATTTTTGGATCAAGTTTTGTTCTTTTGTTTCTGTTCTCATCTATGTCATTGACTTCTTCGTCAGGTCGTCTTATTGTAGAATTTTCTCTAACAGTATTAATACTGCATGAAGAATTGTCATTTGGCCAAACTTCAGAAATATTTTCGTCAATGACTGTAAATGTTTCAATATGAGCATTTATTAACATTTAGACAACCAAAGAAATACATTACATTACCTGACACCAACTTCATTCTGAAAAAGTTAAAAAGTATAAGACATTTCAAAAACACACATTTTCATAACAAAATGCTATATCGTTCAAATTTTATTCATTAAATTATTGGACTTCTTTTAATTTTCCAATCAATTTTTGTTTTTTAAATAATACTTTCATTTGATATTCGTTTTTTTTTAATAATAATATTTTCATATGACATGGTGATGAAACAACCTTGAACAATCATTTGAAGGTTATACCAAGACATTGACTTCATTCATTTACAAAAAAGATAAAATAAAGGACTCTTTACGGCCAGACATCAGTTCGACATCTCGAATAGACTGCAAATATAAATGCTTTATTGATACTTTTTTACAGACATTGATTAACACTGACGATTAGTAACTTGATCAGCGTCAGGAATTATCGTCAGTAATTATTTCATTGCCTACCATATATAACGTCGCTGCGCAGGCTCGTCCTTATAGTGTGAATGCTAAATATCGTTTGTATGCATGCATCGAACGAAATATATTCAACGATTGTTTTGTATTGAAATTGATTCACACTATACGGATGCGCTTGCGCAGCGACGTTACGTATGGTACGCAATGGAATAATTACTGACGATAATTCCTGACGCTGATCAAGTCAGTGTTAATCAATGTCTGCTTTTTTATGAAAATCACCACGATTCCCATCTAAATTGTCTATGACATTTTCTTTGAATTTTTCTTTTGTTTTATCGTCAATATTATATTTAAATAGTTGAGAAGAATTGATTGACAATGATAAAAAGGTACGCATGAAGATTTTTCAATTGTTCCTTCTCTTAATTCGCCGAAGAATTTCACACGTGCTTTGCGACGATGAAACTGAATGACCTGTGCTGACCATGGCCAAAATGTGGTTATCTTGGCTAGAACTAGCCTAGGGGCTTTTATCTATGCGAAAAATTCGTTTCCATTTGTAAATTTCATACAAATCTTTTGCAAATTAATTGCAAATGCGTACATACATTTTAAATGGGAGGATTGCGAATGCGTGAACCATTAATTGACGAATCTCTTTCAGTCGCAAAATGGATGGTCACTTTCGCATTCGCATTCGTGAGATATTTGCAATTTGCTATGAACATTCGAATTGATTCGCAGCATTCGCAAGAGATAGATCCCCCTAGGAACTAACATGCCTACTTCAATATTGTATCCTTTGACTGTCAATGCCCTCCACAATATATTCGTCATTTGGGTTGGTTATATTATTTATATATATAGACGACGTTTTTAAATTACAAATCTGATTTTCCGATGTCATCATAGTTGCGGATGTTGTCAATGACTTGTTTTGTCCTTTTTTGCGTTCACTCCGTCGAATTTGCACAGCTGGGTTTGGTTCCGCTTGTGTAGCTATTATTGATGTTCATAGGTTTTCACGTAAAATCTGTATTTTTGAAAATTGTCGATTTCTCGATGAAACTTTGATGAATTAAAAAACTGATTACGGCATTGGATTCGGTATTGAAAATCAATTCAAATTTGCGTAGCGTGGAGGGCGGAGTGACCCTAGGGGTCAAAATAACCCCAAAAAGGTAAAATTCAATAACACGTGATTTTCGGCCATATTTTCTATGAAAACACATAAAACTATATGTGCCAACTGATAGCCAATTGAATTCTGACCCCTGGTTGGAGGGGACTAAGGGGGTAATTTTCTCCTCCTTAGACCTCAAAATCGCCTAGTAAGAAAAATTAGGGTAAAAAAATATGTCTATGCAATTTAAGGGTATTATATCGACATTACACCACAGCATCCGTTCATTTAGAAGGAAATTTCAAAGATTTTAGTAAGTGAAAAAAACATTTATTTTTTATTTTTATGTAGAACTAATGTCAGAAAAAGAAATTAACATACTACAATTAAGGGAACAAAAGAAAAAATAATTCAGATCGTGTTGCAAATTGATCCACACTAAGGTTATGTTTATAAAATGTAAACAATGCGTTTGACAGTTTTGACATAAGCTTTCCCATGTATTGTATTGTATACCCAGTACATGTATACAACAAACGCCAATCGAATAAACATGCGGAGACTTAATATAAATAGTTTGTTTTGCTTTAGTTGTATTTTTAATTTCTCAATGAAGTGTTTTTATTATTTTATTTCAAAAATATTTATATTTCGATAATTTAATAATGAAAAATATTTTATTGAACATAAATATTTAATTATTTTTACACATAATCAATTTTTATTCAGATTCAGTATCAAATGTTGGTGAATCTAATTTATGTTTGTTCATTTAGATGGCGTTCGGGAATGTGTTTGAATTTTTTTTCTCACTGCATAGCTCCCAAAACCATCGGTTTAATCAAATGGCGTTGCACAATATCTGATGAAGCAACAATATCGGCGTCGTCTAATATAGCAAGTTCGATTTTGTCCATATCAAAACCACCCAAAATTCGAATAGAAGCCATCTCTTTTGGAGTCCCGATAACAATTTGTTCAGCATAGCGGGTACCAATTGTTGAAAGCATAAATGACTAACAAATAAAATAAGAAAATTTAAAAAAAAAAGGAAATCTTTATTTATGCTTTCAAAAGGTAAATAACAAGAAAAAAACCATATTGAAGACAAATTTGGTAATGAAAAAGATGATTTTGTACTACTAATAATATTAATAACCTTGAATTAAAAATGTGTGTAAAAATAGAAAATATTCAGTTAACAAAATGTCAATACTTTCTCTTAGTGAAAAAATTAATTATAGAATGTTGTCGTTATACTTTCTCTTCAAGAAATGTATTAATAGACCAAATTTCACTTTCACCAGAGAAAATATATGATGTTGTAATAAAATATTGCGTCAAATATTGTTTCAAGAGTGAATTTATTTTTAAATAGAAAAGGAAAAATTATAAAAATAAAGTAACATTTGTGTAACCATTTTTGGTAAGGAAAACTGGTAGAAAAATAGTATATAAGACATGTATTAAGTAAAACGCAGGGGGGACTAAAAAAAGGTCAGTTCAAATTCAACTGTTGATGTGTAAGGTTAGGGAATTGTCAGATAAAAATGCAAAAAATTTGAAATCTGTAAAATCAGTTTAACTTTCTCTCTGATTTAAATAAAAAGAGAACCATCCTGGGGTTTTTAATTGAAATAAAGTGTTGGAGTTTTAACAAAAACAACAAATGAGTTTTTAAATGAATTATCAAGAAACTTCATCATCTGTGATTTAAATTAATCCCCCAACACCAATCACCACTGAAAACGAAAATAATTTGATGATTAAATGTTGGCAATACATTTCATTGAATGATTCAATTTTCATATACTTGCCTTCTTCTCCCTGTATTATTAAGCGAATTTGTAATCCCGGCATGTGTACGGCCAATTGCGCCAATTTTTCACCGAGCTGGACAGTCAACTCGTTTGTTGCTGTTACACATAATATTTGTGGGAACAATTTATCAGTGTTCACCCGGTTTAACATGAGAATTGCCATAGCAACCGTTTTGCCACTTCCTGCAACGCTTTGAATAGTCATATTTTGCGGTGGATTTGCGCATAAAGATGGCAAAAGTGACTGCACAGACGATACAAATTTTAATCCAGCAGCTTGTATGCCTGTTTGTAATTCTTGCTTCCTTTGAAGTAAATTTTATAATAAAATTATTAGTTTTTTAAAATTATTAATTATGAAAATATTTCAATTTTTACTTACAAACACTGTAGATCTATAAACATTGTGTTTGTAACAATTTGTGTGCTCGCGATTTTTCGATCAAACGATTTTAGTAATTGGGTGATAAATTCAGCGACCGGCCGATTGCGCTTGAAAATTTGAACAAATTTTTTAAATTGAATTAATTGTTTGAAATTAATAAATATTTGCTGATCAAATTGATAAAAACATGAAAAACATAGATTCTTACAAAATATCTGAATTTCGTTGTTAAACGAAAACGATCACCAAACACTTCGACCATCTTTTTTTTCTTTTTTTCACTATAATCGTCTTAAATTTCACTGAACTATAATATTTCTGAAAAAATTAATTAATATTCAACACAATTTGTGGCACAAAATAAATTAATATGTTTTTCGAGATGATAATTCGAAAATGGCGTCAAATTTGTAGTATAAAATAAACAATATGAATGAGAAGACGGTAAAAGATGCTAAAACAAAAATGGCGTCGTATATACGATTTCAAATCAAATTGAAGCGATTTGAATACGAAATATATAAATATTGACAATGTCAAATTGAAGCGATTTGAATACGAAATATGAAACCATGCTCTGAAATGTGAACGAAGCACTAGTGCATTTTTCGGCAATTTCAATTCGTGTTCATTTTTCAATTAATGATATCAATTTGATATAATCCAAATTTATTTTTTTGCTTGAAAATTAAAACATTTTTATTTTTATTATAACATTTTTTGTTTTTTTTTTAATTTTTTCACCACAAAATTTTTATTCTGAGCATTTTACTATTAAAACATTGTTTTTTTTTTAATATAATTATTTAAAAATTTTAAATTAAAATTTCTAAATTTATTTTCATTTTTATTTTTATTCTTTTTCCAACAAAATATTACTTCACTGTTAAAAATCGAAACATAAACATATTAGAACATTGTTTGCTTTTTTCTTCAACACTGTTGCCTTGACAATTTGTTGGTAATTTAACATCTCCACCTTTCTTTCTATTATTTTTTCAACAATGTTGGCATTTTTGAAAATTATTATCGATTAATCATGTTTCCATAGTAAATCAAACCCTCTTGTGCAGCTGTTTTCAAGCCGACTGTATCATTGAATTTTTTTGCAAATTCATCAAAATTCAATAAAAATTTGAACATCTGTGTTCGAAAAATTTTCGTTTTTCTGTAATCGTTGAACCATACAACTTCGGCTTTTTTATCCGATGGAAACGATAAAATTTTAGCTGGCCAATGTGGTGAGCCTTTAATTTTGGCCCAGACGACCTCATTCACACGAAAATCGATTCGAGATACTGTGAGTGGCATTTGCATTAATAATGAGTCACTGGTTGTTGTGATTTCACATAAATTCAAATTATTTGAATTAACGATAGGCGGTTCTACAGGCATAATACCATTTATTTCATTTCCTGTTATTGTTGGATTGAAAACATCGGATACATTGCCAACAACGATTGTGGTCGATGGTTCTAAAATTTCGTTATTAACGGGTGCCTCGCCAACAACGGTGGAGGTCGATGGTTCAAAAACTTCGTCAATAACAGCTACATTATCAACACCACTTGTTGATTCAACTGTGGAAGATAATGTATTTAAAATTGAAATTTTTTCAGTGTTCGTTTTCCTCTTTTTTGCTGGCCGTTCTGACATTTCAATTGCTAATTTCCTTTTTTTGTGTTCACATTGATCATCCAAATTTATATTACTTGCAACAATTCCCGCCAATTTGGCCTTTGATCGAGTTAATCGAACCGAATGTGTGAATTCTGATCTTTTTTGTCGATTGCACATTGGTTTTATCTGCAAATAAACGCAACATATAGGTTATATCACTATCAACTAATGGATGTGTTACACAACTTATGTACAATTATTTTCGTCAAATTGAATGAAAATGATTAATTCATTTTATAAACTGAATCATTTTAATGATACATGCCTTTTTTTGCAATTCTTCAATTTGAATTTTTGTCAATCTGTGTAATTTAACTGTAACCGGTTTAATTTTGATCTGATCTTCGTTTCTATTGCTGATATTTGTTGTGTCATCTTCAGAAACTGATACATGTATTTTATCAGCCAGTTTTTGATTACTCGTCAAATAAACTGTAACTATCGAATTGATATGATATATTATGCTGAATATTATAATAATTTATTTAGTTTTTTACATACTTTTGTTGTTTTGAAACAATTTAACGCCTTCAGCTGAATGTTTTCTTTGTTTAACTCTCTTCGGCATAATTGAATTCAATGTAAATCAATTCAATGAATACTATTCGAATAAGACGATATATAATATATGCTAATATTATCAAATGTTATTGCTTGAATTTAAAAATTTTTCTCCTTTTTACGGCTTTTCAACTTAAATAATTTGATTCCAATTTTGTTTGAGAACAATGTTCAACAAATTATTAACCTATTCGTTCATTTAAAATGTCAAATTGTCAAATTGAATCTGACATTTCATTTACGTTTACATATATTATTTATTACGATTCGTAATTTGCAAGTCACTGCGAATTAATTCTTTATCGAAAATTTGTCAATTACTTTCCATGAATTAGATTTTGAAGCTAAATCAAATTAAATAAGTTTAAATAATACAGAAAACAGAAAACAGAAAATTGATTATCAATAAATTATTAATAACAATGGACACTAGACAAGCTAAACGTAGACGTGAATATTTAACAGATTGTGTTTCATCAGACAAGGAATCAAATGGTATTCTATAATAGACTATTATTATTAATAGTGTCCGTTTTTTGGAAAAATCTAGTTTGACCAATAATATTGAAATAAATTTCCAATTCATTACTTAATAGATTCCGAACAAGTTGCGAAAAAGTCAAAGACTCTTCCAAGAATTTTAGATGGAAAATTTTTCATTATTCAAACACAAGATGAAAATACTGGAAACGTTGATGCAATATGCACATCATGTAATGAGAATAAAAGGGGAAATATTGCAAGTACAGGAAATTTCATCTCCCATTATCGGAAAAAACACACATCTGTGATGGAAGATTTGAAAGAATACATAAAAAGTGGCAAATTGCAGAACAAAAATTTAAGGCAACCTGTATTGCAAGAAGTTCTACACACAGTAACTGACATCAACGTATGTTAAATGAATATTGTTCTGTTTTTAATTGTTTAAAATAACTATCAGTTGAACTAATTGTTGAAATTTTCGATCTTTCAGATCACATCCAAATTGGTGGATTTTATTATTGAAGGAAATCTTCCTTTTAACGTATGTCAATTGCCTTCATTGAAAGATCTGTTAGAAACATTGAGTGGAAGAAAAATGCTTATGCCAACCAGGTACAAGTTCATGGCAACGCTTGAGACAAAGTTCAAACAGATGAAGACCTCATTGCGAGAAATTCTCAGTAAACAAAAATACTTGTGCATCACAACGGACGTATGGTCCTCTCGGGCACAAAGTTATTTGGGCGCTACTGTTCATTTTATAGATGAATCATTTGTCAGACAGTCATTTGTTCTGGCCTTCAAAGAACTAAAGGTGAAACAAACCTATAAAGAATTGGCAAAAGCACTCAATGAGATTTTTGATGACTACTATATTACAAAGAATCAAATCACTAACATAGTTACAGATGGAGGCAGTTCCTTTTGTAAAATGTTTAAGGAATTTGGATGTGCGGTAGATGTCACAATTTGTGAAGAAAACGATGCAAGCAATGAAGATACAGAAGAGCTTACAATAAGGCCGTTCATGGAAGATACAAATGGCGAGTTGTTTTCTAGTGAAATTTTAAACTTTAACGATGGGGAGTCTTCGCAAATTGCCATCAATGATGATTTTGATAATTACCTCAATGGATTTAATGAAATAATTGAGCCACAAATTGTGTTACCAAAACAACGACGTTGTGTATCACATCTACTCAATTTATTATCAAAAGATTTCAACAACAAATTAAGTGGCCTAGCAAAATCATCTTTAATTACTGCGTTGAATAAATTGCATCCAATTTGGGTACTTACGCACAGAAGTTCACGCGCCAAAAATATTTGTAAAGAAGTTTTGGGCAAATGTTTATTAATTCCGTGTGAAACACGTTGGAATTCCACGTATGACGCTGTGAAAAGATGTAACGACCCTGAAATTCAGCCCAAACTGAATAAATTGATTGAAACAATGCAAAAAGCAGATATAGATACAGCTAAAAATATGCAGATGCTGACAATTCATGATTTTGCAGTTATATCAAACTATCTAAAAGTGATGCAACCAATTGCAATTTCACTGGATAAAATACAAGCAGAATTTTCCGGCTTTCAAGGTATAATTGTCCCCATACTTTTATCAATGAAGCATCATGTATCAAAGGTACCAGAATCATCTAACATTGTTAGAGATTTTAAAAATTGCATGTTGAATGTGATCAATGATCGGTTTGGAAAATATCTATCATTTCACGAAGCTGACGAGGATTTAATTCTGGCTTCAATTACAATGCCTCAATTTAAAACCAATTTTATTGAATCCGATGACGACATAATTTTTGCAAAGAATCTTTTAGTGTCTGAGTGTAAGAAATTATTTCGTGAATCTCATGATATTATCAATAACACCACCACTTGTAACGAAGAATCTTCAAATGAAGTTATAGATGACTTTATAATTTCGTATGCATCACATCGAAATTCGCGTCGTGCGTCATTGGAAAATGATATAGAATCTGAAGTTGCCCGATTTCTAGTGGATATGCGTACCAACATACATATATTGAATGAATACCCGAACGTGAAAAACGTGTTTTTTTAAATTCAACACGACGCTTTCTTCCTCTGCACCAGTTGAAAGGGTTTTCAGCCAATGCATGATGATCTTCACCCCAAGGCGTAACAGATTACCAAGCGAAAATTTCGAGATGGCATTGCTTTCAAAGACAAATCGTTCACTTCTTAAACCAAATTGTTGAAATAAAATAAAAATAAAATATTAGAATTTCTAGTTATTCGATAAAGTTCATGAAATTCATAAAGTTTAAAATTTACAGCATAGAATTGAAATAAATTATTGGTACCATGAACATGAACAGCTCTTATTGAAAAACAATGATCAAGTTTTTGTCAAAAATAAATAAAATTAAATTAATATTATATATTCCTTTTCCGTTTACATTTTAAATTAATTATGATTTTTTGAGTTGGTTATCTGTTTTTTCATCTGAAATTGCATCGAAAGATAAGATGATATCTTATCTTTTTTGTTTAAGATAATATATTATCTCATCTAACATCTAGATGATTATTAATTCTGCGAAACAATATCTTATCTTTATCTAGATTCATTTTATTACATTTTCAACAACACTTAACACTCGAGCCGGGCTTAAGTATTCGCAACGACATGCGAATACACGATTTACAACGCATGTATACGTTAGTTGTGAGAAAGTCAATATGTCATCAGTTCATGTCCAAAATTAGATTTCGATGTTTTCAATATTTGTGGAAAAATAGTCATTTTATTCACCGCACATACCACAGATTGGTTTTTTACTCTTTTTATTTTCTAATATCTGGAGATTTCCATTCATATAATTTTCAAACTATCGATGAACAGTAAAGATAATTCAGTTTCAAAACCACATTTTCCCAAAATTATGATCAGAGCTGGAATTTTCACTCAGTTGGTGCGAGCACAAATACAACATCGCACTCACATCTAGTGTGCGACGCACAAAATGCTTATGTTTTTCGGGTGCACGCATGAAATCCAGAATGCTATTTCATTTTTCCTATTTGAGCAATAAAGATGTTTTAAGTAGTAAAATTGAGAATTTAAGACAGGGAAAAGATGAGATATTAACAGAATATTCAGATAGGGCTCGAAAATTATTAATGGAAAAGAATTCCACGTATACGTTTTTGACGGAAGATCAGAAAAAAGAGCACAATCGATAAGCACAACGTGCATATGCCAAAGGAATAAAAGATTCCAAATTAAGAGAACGAATGATGACAAGAGGAGCACACTCACTTGAAGATGCAATCGCTTATGCAATTGAAACGGAGAACGATTACATTCATGATATTCCCCGTAATAATTTATATTGCAGGCACTGTAATCTAACTGGTAACCGTGAAGCTAATTGTAGACGAAAGAATAACTACGTAAACAATTTAGATAATGTAATTACAGTATTACAAACTTGGGGATTAAATGGATCCAATAATCGTAATTTTTCAAACCCAAATTGGAACAATAATCGCAATTGGAATAATACGAATTGGATTTGGAACAATCAAAATAATTTCAATAGATCTTGGAATAATAGGCAATTTGGTAATGGAAATAATAATCGAATCGGAAACAATTTTGGTAATCCGAACATTGAAAATCAAAATCCAAACCAAACAAGAAATTTCAATAATAATTTTTCTAATCGAAATCAAATACAGAATCAGCAAGGAGGCACTGAAAATAATCAAAATCAAAGATTTGAACGTAGACAGAATAACATTAGTGCAGTTGAACCAAAAAATGACCAACACAATTCAGAAAACTAAAAAGGATGAGGCAAGACGACCAACTTGTTTCATCCAATATTTCCTTTTTATCCATTTATTTTCGTACGAAAGATAATAATGAAAACAATCTTAATACCCTGAGAAATTTCCAAAGAAACATAGAAAACGATACAATTGAGAAAAAAACAATTTCGATAAAGATATATGATGAAAATGGAGCATCTTTTGTGTATCTTAACACTAATTTGAGTGAAAAACCATTGAAATTACTTATAGAAACTGAAGCAGCAATTACGATTGTAGCAAGCGACTCAATAACAAGAAAAATACGGCGAAATAATTATATAGTCAATTTATATGGAATAGTAGGAAAAGACGTTTCGGTCAAAACAGAAGGATTTGTATACGGTATTATAGCAGTTGAAAGGCAGTTTTTCACTACAGCATTGCATCGGTCCGGGAGATGGATATTTGGGATATGATTTTTTATCCACTTATGGAGCAAATATTGATATGAATAATATGATTTTGAATATAAATTTAGAAGTTGTTATTGAAAACAAAGAAGAAATAGAAATGAAAAATGAATTAGAAAGAAATATTGAACAAAACAATGAAACAAATATGAATAAAAATAATAACGAAAAAGTTTCACAATTGGAATATAAAGAAAATATTCTAGGAAATGATGAAAATAATTTTTTGAGCATTTTGGCACACAATTATGAATTTGATGAAATTTTAAATATGGAGAAAAGGCCACGTAAAACGAAAGCAGAATTTTATGAATATTATGAAAAAATGAATTTTTATGAAAAAGATTTCTTGAAATATTGAGAAATATGAAAAATTTAAAGTGAACAATGATTTGAAATTAAACAAGAGAGATATTGGTTTACAAAAATATGAAAAATATGCTATTCAGAATATGGCCACAACTAGGTCAGAATTAATTTATCAAGCATTAAATTTAGAAAAATGCACAGAAGATGAGAAAAAATTTATTAAACAATTATGTAATGAATTCCCATATCAGTTTTACATTAAAGGAGATATGCTAGCATCAACCGATGTAATTAAACATAAAATTTTGCTCCTACCAAATGCAAAAGTAGTGAATGTTCGGCAGTATAGAATTCCCCAGACACATAAAAAGGCTCTTGAAGAAATCGTGAAGAATAGGGAATAATTGAGAAATGTCAGTCAAATTATAATTCAACAGCCTTAATAGTTGAAAAAAAGATGATTTTGGTGGTAAAAGTGATTATAGATTTGTAGTTGATTATAAAAAACTCAATCAATGCACTGAAATTCAGAACTTCCCGATTCCACTCATTGATGATATTTTGAATGGAATTAGTGGATGTAACTTTTTCACGACTCTAGATATAAAGGGAGCGTTTCATAACATTTTATTGGATGAGGAAAGTATGGACTGTACAGCATTCACGGCAGGCAATTTCCAATATCGATGGATTAGGATGCCAATGGGCCTGGCAATGGCACCATTGGCATGGCAGAGAGCAATTAATACAATAT
This sequence comes from Resseliella maxima, assembly GCA_029041755.1. Classification (NCBI taxonomy): domain Eukaryota; kingdom Metazoa; phylum Arthropoda; class Insecta; order Diptera; family Cecidomyiidae; genus Resseliella; species Resseliella maxima. The sequence continues at coordinate 35,719 of JAQOWM010000576.1, forward strand.
TAATTGATTTAATTGGCAAAGATGTAATAGTTTATGCGAAAACTAGGGAATTACACGATGAAATTTTATGAAAAGTATTGTTATCATTAAAACAAAATAATTTGCAATTAAAAATATCAAAATGTCTATTTTATGCGAAAGAATTTGAATACTTAGGGCACATTATCTCAAAAGACGGAATGAAAGCCAATCCAAAGAAAATCGAAGCTATTAAGAATTATCCAAGACCAAGTACTATTAAACAGATACAATCATTTTTGGGATTATGCAATTATTTCAGACGATATGTGAATAATTTTTCAAAATTGGCGAAACCCTTAACACAATTATTAAAAAAGGAAATGCCTCTGATTTGGACAAATGTTCAACAAGAAGCATTCGATAAGCTTAAAAACGCTCTAGCAGAAGAATTTATGTTGAAATTTTCAGATTTTAATGAACTTTTTTATGTTACTACTGATGCATCAAATTATGCGATTGGTGGAATGTTGTCTCAATACAATCCACCACACGATCGACCAATATGTTTCTTTAGTAAAACATTGAATGAAACAGAGAAGCAGACCAGTTCATGTACTGAATAATTATTTGCTGATGAATTTAGTTGCTAAATTTATCTGCTAAATCGTTGCGTGACGCTTACGTATTGTTTTACGCTTACGCTACAACCGTTTTTTGTGTGCAATTCTCTTGGACGAATTTACGGTCGATACAATACGCAAGCATCACGCAACGATTTAGCAGATAAATTTAGCAACTAAATTCATCAGCAAATAATTATTCAGTACATGAACTGGTCTGCAGAGAAGAGATATTCATTATTTATTTTCCGAAAGCTGCTTGGTTAGCTCAATGATTTGAGCGTCTCGGTCCTGAAATACAAAAAAAAAAAACAAAAATCATTAAACAAATTCTAAATGAAATTCAAATGAAAATTGAATTCATTGGTTAAATTTTCAACTCACTTTATGTTCAACTCGTCTTTTTTTCGCCGATCTTCCACCACTGACAATAAATTGATGAAACTCGTCCCGTTTCAAATACTCCTCGGCTCGCATATCGTGAATAAATGTGAAAAAATGGCCTTTATTCACAATTGTTTTGTTCAAAACACCATTGTACGCTTCAAGTGAAGATGTGGTTCGCATTTTGACTTGATTAACACAAATTCGCTTCGGTCCCTCCGAAGAATCAAATAAAAGAAAAAAAAAAAAAAAATACCTGAACAATCCATTGCTTCTTGAAATATTTGAAATAATTTTCAAATCCACTTTTGTTCAACGTGAAAGCTTCATTTTGAAGCTCTTCAAATGCACCTTTTATATAGCTGTGTGGAAGAAGCGGCAAGGCCATTGATTTGTAGTAAATTGATTGCGCCTCTTTATTGGATCGAATCAAATTTACAAATCCTGGAATTTGAGATCCTTTCTCCTTTACGGCTTGACAAAAGTGAAAATGGCAAGCATACAAAACAGCAAAGGGATTAATATTGTCAAGGGCATTCCGCATCGCCAATTCATAGTCAGTTGTAAAGCTGGCACAAGTTGATAATTTGAAAATATTTTCATCGATGTATGTATTTGAAAACGTGATGATAAGCAATTTGTGTTTTTCGAGACATCAAAACGAATGCAAATGGAAATGTTTGATGATGTTTTCGAATGTAAATGATGAGCAGTGGTTTAAATGGTCCTAACGGACATGTTTTAAATGTCGCATCCATCAATATGTGACGATTTGTCATTGGTATGTGCTCATCTATCATTTTAATGATTGATTTTGACGAAAAAACGCAAAATGAACAAGATTCATTTTCAACCACACCATCAAAAAACTGTTCATTATTTCCAAACGAAAATCCAAATGTTTTCAGAATGAATGGATTTTGAAATGCGCTCGTAATTTCCTCCACAGTTAACGGATTTCGCGGCAAAACACCGTTCTTTATGCGCTGCAAACTTTTCTGAATTTTATCATATGCCAAAGTACATTTGGAATACCTAAAAAAAGCCATGAATTCATTTATGAATTGATGTTCAATTTGAAAAAAAATGACAAACAAATCTTAAATTTTGGAAAAAATGATAAACAAATACGTACTCCTGTTTAACAGCGACAAAAATCGCACGAACGTTTGCCAATCGTTTTCCGCCCGCTATGGACGCCAAATTACTACATCTTTTTCGCATTTCATTTAATGCAATCAAATTCCAATATTCAGTTTCAATACAATGATCACTGTTCAAATGACTATGTGATGGAGACGACGAAAATTGGAAGCATGTGTTGGATTTTGGGCAAAAAATAACACCAGCACGACACGTTCTATCACGGCAACGGTACTTTATACCATCTTTTACAATTCCATTTTTTGTGAACAAATGGCGATCACATTTCGTCGATAATAAGTTTGAATTTTTTTTTTTTTCGCCAGATAAAAATTCAAAATCAAGAAAAATTTTCTTCGAAACACTAGAACACACATTATCATTGCATGCGAAATCATCCTTTGAAACAACAGAACTTTCTTTTTGATTGCATGCATTAATGCATTTTGATTGCATGCATAAAGGGGCCCCCTCATTTATTGGAACTAGGGGTTATGAAAAAGTATTAAAAAATGAAGTATGTAATATTGAATCATTTAGTTCTTATTTCATAATTATTGATTTATTTCACGCAGATTGTTGAATGGAAATTTGGTGCTTCTGGATACGATCACAAATTATTTAAAAAGGACATTATTGAAATATCTAGTCTCCTGTGTAAGTTGAATAGAGATAAACCGAGAGAAATACATCGGGCTATAAGAGGATTGGACACCGTAAAGTTTTGGAAGGGAACCGAATTTCGGTCCTTTTTATTATATTTTGGCATTGTTGTAATGAAAGGTTTTTTACCTGAAGAAGTATATAAACATTTTGTGAGATTAGTTTGTGTAGTTAAAATTGCGAAATTATGGTTTGAAAAGTATGTGGAAGAGAGTATTGATATTTACAAAATACATACCATTACTAGCAATTTCCATAATCTTTTACATATTGTTGATGACATTCAACAGTATGGAAACTTGAACAACATAAGCGCATATCCTTTCGAGAGTCGATTGAATTTCTTAAAAATGAGATTAAAACAACGACATCTCCCACTCGAACAGATTACCCGAAGGATAGTTGAACTCTCATTAGATTATGATCAACTATATTATAATTCTACATTACAAACTGATTCTTTTCCACAACTCAAACGATTGCATATTGAAGATGGTAAACAAATTTACAAAGAAATTTTAATCGACTCTGGATTCATGCTTTCCGCGATTCGTGTTGCTGTTAGTTTCTTTTTAACTTTCAATGAAGAAATTGTCCAAATGAAATTTATTACTTCAACGGAACATGACATAATTGTTTTTGGATCAGCGCATATAAATAAAAGCAATTTTTTTGTACATCCCATATCTTCAAAATATTTACATATTTTCAAATCTGATTGTGAAATAGGAACAATTATGCCATTTAAATTAAATCAAATTAAAGCCAAGATGTTACGATTAGCTAGTGGTACAGATTTCATTTTTATTCCACTTTTGCATACTCTTAGAGGAAAATAGTGTTTAAAATTTGAAAAAAACCTAAATGTGGCATTTAAATAATCATTTGAAAACAAATAATAAACTATGTTTAATTTTTAAAAAATAATTAGTTCTTTTTGCTAGAAAATGAAAAAAAAAAAAAATATTTTTGATGTGCGAAAAATAATAAAGTGTGATCGTATGCATGTGTTATGCATATTGTTTTTCAATAAAATATATTCATATTTTTTAGTGATTCCCATACATAAACGTTACAATTTCTGCATAATTTATGCAAATCTTCATACAAATATCGCTACACTTTTCACCATAAATGTTCATTGGGTGATTTTCATGGTTTTACCATTAATTTTGCTTTGTATTATATATAAATTATGTTGCAAAGGGAACTAAATGGAAAATTCAGAAGAAATTACTATGTTTTTAAGGAAAAAGCACTCACTATTTTAAATTAGTTTTGGTTAACACAAATCATTTTATTTTTCAAAAATTAATAATTATTATTTTCGTCCGGGATAACGTTGAAAACTGTGTCATCAAAGTGCTCGTCTATATCGAGTTCAGCCAAAATATCTGCATCAAAGTCAGCAGTCAGATCATCGACATTTGAATAATCTTCCATTTCATATTCCTCGTAATTAAATTGGTGACTGGCTTCGGCAATAGAATTTTCAGGATTTGGAATTTCGTTGGCATTTCTTTCCATAGCTATCGGAGCAAATCCTTTGGACACATCATTTGATGTGCTAGCGCCATAATTGATGGTCAAATTATTCTCAATTGACTCTAGTCCTGGCGTTATAAATCCAACTGGTGCATCCGTATTTGAGTGAAATTTTTCAATGCCAAGGAATTTAATAACTTCTTCATCGTTTTCTGAAGAAGATCCAGAAGTAATTTTACTATTGTCCTTTATATATGCCTTAGTGATTATAGGCTCGACAGATAGCAGAATTGCAATGAAATCATTTCTCTCAATTTTAAGGATACCAACTCGTCGTCCACAATATTTACGGGTTTTTCCTTTTAAACGACGATTACAAATAATATCATCACCATTACGAGTGATATTATTGCAAACATTTTTCGTTAATCGGCTGTTCATGAATAAATAAATATTTATCGAATTGAAGCATTCCAGAAATTGTTTATGCTGATAAGGATTGTATGTCAGTAGAGTAACTAGTAGTTTAAAGTATGAAACCAAGGAAACTGTTAAATCAATCTGAGCAGTAAAATAAAAATTAAAATAAAAAATAATTTTTTGTTTTTTATTTTTTTATTCCGAGACTCACAAAGACAAATTTAATTCACGCGAGATTATTCATAAAAATGAAGTCAATTTGCGATGGCAGTTTACCAGGCCACCAATGTGTGAGAAAAACATCATCAAAAGTCGAAGCACCAAAACCAGCAAAAGCCACAACTAATGTGTCGACATCGGTGAAGGTGGTGTGGTCATTGGGATTGAAGCCTCAAGTTGAAACATTCAATTCACTTACGTTAGAGCAAATGATGAAATCTATTAAACCATTACCAAGAGTGAGCCCAATTTCACCACTGAAGAACGAAGAAGAGCTTCTTCAGCTAAATGGAACCACAATTCCAAATAACGTTGATGAATTGAAGAAGCCACCAAAAACTAGAAACACCTATATTAAGCAAAAGGAAATAACTCGAAGTGTGCTGTTAATGTCGGAAATTCATGGACCAAGTAATAATGTAGGCCAAGGCAACGTGAATGCTGGACGGAATAGATTCCGTGAAAGGAAAGCAATTGTGCAAAATATTCCACGAAAATCAGTGAAAGATTTTTGAATTGCAAATTCAAAACAAACTCAATGCCAAACTCAAACTCTTGCACAAACGCCAAATTCAACAACTTCCGAAAAACCGATGACAACAGCGCAAAAATTAAGACAGGAAATGGTCACTAACGCATTACTATTAGGAGATCCAGAGAAAAGGAATCGCAAAAATGAATATAGAAATTATTCAGGAATTTCTCAAGCTCTAGGAACATATATCGTCGTTAAAAAAGTAAAACAATAAAATGACTCAACACGAAGAATATAATAATATTCAGTAGTTAAATTTGTTAAATGAGAAATAATGAGATTTATAAATAGGAAAATAGGCTAGGAAATAGGGCTCAGACATAATTGTTTAGAATTTAATTTTGAAAACGACTGAATAAAACAAAAAATGAAATTAAAATTAACTTTTCTTTTCTTTTCTTTTCTTTTTCATCAAATTTAGCACATAAAAAAACAATTTCACACCGAATGCGATTTGAAAACTAACAATCTCAGTAAATGTACACTGTACACACTTCTCCAAGTAAAGGAAAAATTGTCAACAAAAATTTTTTTTAAAAAATCGTGCAAAATAGTCCTTTCAGTTTGCGTTAGTTGAGCTGAACCAAACACAAATCATTTCATGTTTATTTATTTAATATTTGTGGAATATTGCAAAGTGTAATAAACTACTGTGTTTGTGTAATGAGCTAGAAACCGTGATTTGTGGTCTTACTCCAGCGGAATATCATTACACAATCGCTTAATTTTTAATAACAATGACCGATTCAACAAAAAACCAGTCAATTATATTTCTATGAATATCTTCAAATAATAACAGCAATGTGGCATTCGTTGTATGTTTTTACATATGAAGAGCTTTGATATCAAGACATTGACGCCACCTATACGATTTATCAATGTAAACTGACTATACCAACGGAAACGGCAAAAAGATACGATTTGTTGTTTGCATTCCGTAATGGTGTATGTGCAATTCAGTGTATATGTGGTAGAGATCGTTTGTAATGTAACGTCGAACGACTTATGCCGTAGTACATTAATCAATCGTTGATGTACTTGCCCTCGGCATGAAAGTCCATTGTATGAACTTTCACAATTTTATTTGATATTCATTCAAATTCACACCATACCCGTAGAGATGGCGTAAGTGGCAATGAGTTTCTTCGCTAAAGCGACTTCGATAACAGGCTGTAATCAGTTTCATGGAATGCGAAAATCGTTTCCACCCGTTCTTACTACATACAATTGTTATGTGTTTATAGTAAATATTGTTTGCGTGACAGAACTATTCATGCTTTTTAGCATTATTTTATTTGCAAATTTCAATACGATAAAAATTAATTGCGACGACTGTGCGATATTTGTTACTTTGTGAAACATTTGCCGCAGAAAATTTCTCAAATGTTCAAATAATTCTAACTTATAAATTCGATAAATATAATCAAAATGTTTCAATAAAAATGTTTTGAAATAAAAGTGAAAAAAATACTTACATTAAATGGTACAAAAGTATAATATAGATTTGCTGAATGTTCAAATTAAACTGATCTACAATATTCTTTGTTTTTTTCGAATTAAGTAAGATAGCTTATCAATCAGTGCTAATGGTAATTAGTGAAAGGATACAATATACAAATATTATTGTAAACGATTTGTCTTTCAAGAAAATCATTAGGGCACGTACACCAAGTAATGAATCGTTGAGTAAAACGAAAATTCATCTCCCATATCGGCACATGTGTGGATGTCCAGTGCAGACATGTATATTGCACCAAATCATAAAACTAATGTCTTGTGTGGCACTGCAATTTTTCAAATAAACCACACTAAAGCGCATTCGATTTGCATTTCAAAGGGAAGTGTTCAAGATACAAACTTATTAAATAGAACAACAATGGCAATGGGAAGACTGAGGAATCATAATGAAATGCATTCAAACAATTGTTTGAGAAAATTTTACATTGAAATCCATAAAACAATAGAATCATTTGTCCTAATCTATTTGTTTTTTTCAGACAGAGTTGACTGTACATTTTTTTTAAACATTTCAAAAACTACCTAAAACACTACCAATATAACTGAAACTTCACAAAAATATGCTTTAATTTAACATAAATTTTCAGTAAACGAGATATTTACAAGAAATTATTCAATTTTTTAGGTTTTATGATGAAAATACCGAAAGTAATTGAAAAAAGTAGTGATTATAAATTTTATATTTCTCTAAATTTCTCCCTGTTAAAATCGTAGATTCTTTGTAATTACTTCTTTCAAGAAAATTTAGATTTATTAAAATATATATATAAATTTTCAGCAATATTGATCGAGTCTTTTTATAGTTTTTAAATGATTTGAAGAAAAAGTATGCAGTAATCTTGTTGTTGTTGTTTTGCAGCTCTGGTTTCCGACAAGATTGACAATTTTTTATGATTGTTATTAAATAATATTACTCATTGGCGGTCAATATTCATCGATGACGAGTCGGTCTGTTATCGATGTAACGGTCTGCCAGAACATGATTTCAAGGGTTCGAAAGATACTGCGTAAAATTGAAGATAATCGTCCGTTCAAAAGTTTTGTAAAAAAAATGTTTTTCTATAGTTTATGAATAAAGCAAACTACCATAGAGAGAAATATTCAATTTATTTGTTTGGTGTTTAAATGGCGTACGCTTGTGTATTGTCTCAAAACCAATGATACACGTGTCATCGATGAAATATTCGAAATTTGTTTCGCAAAAATGCGTTTAAAACCATAGTTAGTTGAAATGGGTTCATATGTATTTGAAGGACAGCATAAACATGTTAATTTCATTTTTCGTCCAGAAAATTATACCGTATCATATGATCAAGTTCGCACATATGGAATTTTTAACAAGACGAATCAAATGGTTTGTCAGATGATCGTATCCAATCTGATCTGAAATGCCTAATAAATGTCCCATGTGAGCTCATTATGCCTTTCAAAAGGCATGGATACTCTTCGCTACGCCATTGAACAAAGTCTACTCTGCATAAGTATACACAGGCATCGTTCTACGCAAGATTTTTTAACACGATAGCTCATCTCCAACGAGCCCAACAAAAAAATCTGTTGATGCAGAATTGTTAGGATAGTTCAGGAATAGAAACCATTAAATTTTCAGCTATATATAACTATATAACAGACCGCATAGTGGATTAAATGGAGATATATCCATTGCAGATGATGTCTTTTGTATGAAATGTGTCCACAATAGGCATTTCACGGTATTTTCGCCAAAGAAAACTCATGTTATTTTGCGAAAAAAATGTGGGTCCTCGATCATTTGAATGTCGGTTGCATTGTTTGTTTGGTCTCAAGATGGATTAGTTGATGAAAAAAAATCACTTTTTGTATGGGAAAGTGCGTACAAATATAAGACATAAACTTTACTTATTTTGTGAACATATGGAGAGTTTTACATTGTATCAACCTTGCATTCATTTTTGCCGGAATTATTGGAAAAACTAAGAAAAATCGAAAGAAAAAAAATATGATATTGTTGGAAATCAAAAGAAACAAATGTTTTTAATTAGACCATGAATGAGTTAAAATTTCAGTCATTAATAAATTAAACATTGATATGAATTCATTTTGAAAGGATACCTATATGTTTGGAAATTATATATTTTTATTGAAGATTAAGCAATGTCAATGACAATGACAATGACAATGACAATATTAACTCTTATCACAATCATATCATTATCATCTCATCACACCATTTTTGCTATTGAAATCGACCCAAAATGTTCATAGAAACATTTTATTGTTTTGGTTCGTTTAACAAATCATTCTCAATAATATAATTTTTTTTAAATTACATCAAATTTGTTTGTATGGATATAAGACCCCCCCCCTTCCATCATGATAAAATAACTCTACTTATGACTAGTTATCTGTTTCTGTAGAATTGCGTTTTTATGTATCATTTACATTGGTCTTTGTTCAGTTTATATTTGAAACTTGCATTGCTTGTTTTTCAATCTACAGTAATTCAATTCGATGTGAATTATGAAGTGGGTAATTTTATTCATTGTGTGCCTTGGACAAATTACAAGTTAATTGGTTCTTTTTTTCTGTATTTCAAACAAAATATTTCTTGTCATTTTTTATTCCTAATTTTCAAACTTATTTAAACAATTTTTAATTTTAATTTAGATGTTTCTGAGGATGCTTTTCGATTGGTTTTCAAAAAACCCTAGCAAATTTTTCAAAAAACCCTAGCAATTTCGAATGATTTTGAACAATCCTTCAGGGGGTGGGGGTGTCAAGGGAACGTCAGAGGGAAGTCAAGGGGAAACAGAGGGAGTCAAGGGGACCCTGCGTCAGAACCTATGAGAGTTTTATGCTTTCTTTTTCAGAAAATGAGATAATTTTCATGACAGAATCAATTTAAATTCTTGAAGTTGACTTTGAATTTCTAAAACAACAGTGGCTCAACATGTTCTATATAAATAAATGTAATAGTTTTGGGAACATTTGACCATCAGAGCCATCTAAAATCGGTGCTAAGATTTATTGGATCAAAGCAGAATTGTTGCTTTGTATTCTTATTTTTATCGTTGTGACATATTTGTTTACAACAGCGTATGACAGTTAGCTCCATCTATATTTATATCGAAAATCTCGCTGTAAAATGCCAAAAATTTTCAACACCATATTTGCCCACTGTATAACAATCATTGATAGAGATCTAAAATAGAGATTTTACAATCAAACTTAACAGTTTGTTTATTTTGAACAATAAAAAAAAATTGTCATTGACTTGCGCTATGTATTTTAAGATCCAAAGAGATTGTAAAGAAGGGCAGAATAAATGGGCCGCAACGGAAGACGCTTAAAAAGTTGTCTTGATTTGCTTGTGCTATGACAGCTTGATAAACTGCAGCAGCATTGAATCTACTTGATAAATGCATTTATTGCCCAATAAATAGATGTTTAGAATGAACTTGAATGTCTATATATTGCACTACACTGTATTTTCTGCGCTTTCTTAATCGTTACGGGGTTTTTTTTTAATTGGATGTATCTGTCTTGATCGTCTGTGAGGTAAATTGAATGTACGATGTATTTTGAAAAAAGTGTTGTATTTCAGATAGAATATTATGTGAAGATGTTAATTTCATAGAAATGTGATATAGGCCATGAAAAGAAGTCTCTCTTGGCCTATTAATATTTAAAAACATTCAATGTCATGTGCAACTATGCAATTTTTCAATTCGGCATATTAAGATGATTTAGATGATGTGATTTGCGCAATGTGCATGAAATAGCAAGGACAAGTTGAAATGCTTTTGCAGTTGATTGATACAAAAACGTTGAAGATTTTGAATTGAATTAATTTGAAGAATGGTTTTATCGCCCGTAGAAATGCAAATTGAATTGAACGTGAGCAACTAGATTCCATTTATTGAACTCAATTCTCGATTAGATTTTATGCAATTTAATGTACAAGGATTATTTTTAAAATAAAATATATTTGCTAGCTTTCTGACGAGATTTTAATCGTGATTTTTACATTCAAAGAGTCTTCAATCATTGTCAGTCGTACAGTTGATGCTCAATCGAATTTTTTTTAACTCCATCGATCTTTGAATATTATAAATCGGTTGTTGATTATCGAAAATCAGTGAAAAATGAAACTCTCTATTATTTTGGCATTTTGTTTAACAGGTATATTCAATTTACAAACGCTTTTTTATCTCTTCAATTTGATATAAAACATATTCTTTCTTTTAGGTGTCCTCAGTTATGAGTAAAATTGCGCAAAATTTTTCTCCTGAAAGTTTTTCATATTTTTTCTCTATTCTGTTTCTCTTTTTTTGTCTTTCTTCATCTGTTTCTACCGCATTCTCTTTTTCTGAGTTCCTTATCTCATCTTTAGTCTTTTTCTTTTCTCACACTCTCCTCTATCTGCCTCTCTCTCCCTCCCTCTCTTTCTTTTTTCCTTTTACTCTCCCTCTCTCACTCCCTACCACCTATCTCATCCTCTCCCCTTTCTCTTCCCCTCCCCTTTCTCTTCCCCTCCCCTTTCTCTTCCCCTTCTCCACTCTTTTCTCCTACCCCTTCTCTCTCCTCCACCCCCGTCTCTCCCTTTCATCATCCCTCCCCTCTCTTTTCTTTCTCCCTTCATCCATTTATTCATGCATTTCTTTCTTTAATTCTCTATAAACTTCAAAAAGTTCCATTTCATTCCTCAGAGTTAACGAAACAGACATGACCATTATTATCAACTTGTTCGAGCAAAGTAATTATTATACCCATTCAATTAAAATAAAATGATTTATTTTAAAAATATGACAAAATTTGATGTTCAAAGGTGCTAAAAATATTCCCGACCAGTTGATAAAACGACGATGTGTTAACGCACGGTATTTGTATAACGGAAAAACATGGCTACATTACTGCACGGAATTGGGTACATTGTTATATCTTCATTTGATATCTAATGGATTTTATAAATATCTAATTTTAGGCTTTTTTGATTGTGTCAATAAACTTCTTCAACATGGCGCATATGTTAATATTAAAGACAATCTTGGCAAAACAGCATATGACTACGCTTTGAACTATCGTATGTTATCGTCTTTCAAAAATTTTTAAAAATCTCTTTGGCAAATTGTTTTTTGCTCATTCGGATTCTATTTCCAATTTTTCATTCTTTCTTCATTTTTCTTCACTCACAGACAATCCATACATCACAGCTCTACTAAAAGAAGCTAAAATAAAAAACGGCACCGGTAATTAAACAATTGGAATATTCTATTTTCTCAAGTGTTTTGGTTGATTTTTAATCCAATAAAATATTTTTATTGTCATTTGAAAAA
>JAQOWM010000801.1:0-98182 GCA_029041755.1 Resseliella maxima
TTGCAATTAACATGCCTGCACCACATCGCCCACCCCACTTGTTGACAAGTTTGATATCTGCACGTAAACGCAGATTCTCCATCGTTTTACCAAAGACGGAGCTTATCATATATTTAAAAAACGACTTTTCAAAGTCGTTGGTAGCTTGTGTATGTAGTTGTGTGTTGATATCGACGTAGGGCTTTAACCAGCAACTTTGTTTGAATTGAAGTACTCGATGTACTTTTTTCAATACTAGACCGTGTTGTAATGCTAATTTGAGCATGCGATAATGAATGATATAATTTTCTTTATCGTATAACGTTAACAATAATTTATCGATTTTATTCGGTTTTATGCCGATAATATCGAACACTTCTTGCGGAAGCGTTCGCTTTTCAGCACAAAATGGAAAATCATTATGTGTAAGCATGTAAATTTTTTGGATATTGTAGATCCACCTCGAATATATAGCCATATTCCGAATCGTCAGCTAATTTGAATATTTCATCTGCATTCAAAAAAGATGTCTTTACAATTTTGTCATCAATCCATTTGAAATCCCTCAGCGGTAATTGTTGTGACATTGCATGTCCATACAGATTATTTGCTATTATTGTGAATGAAACAAAATGAAATTAGATTCTAAAATACCATGAATTTGATTAAAGATAAACTGGGCAAATAAAATATTATTTACCATCTAAATACATCAAATAATTTGACGGTTTCTCATCATTGTATACATCTTATGGGATTTCTGAATGTCATTACAGTGATTGAATAAATAGAACTACAACAAAATGAAACACAACGGTTTACAATGTTTGAGATTCGCTTTTATGGAATGCTATTTATTTTAATGTGAATGCTTTGAATGTTCAAACTTGACTGAAATTTACATTAGTTCCGAATACACAACTTGTCAGATAGATTGTAAGCAACAGTGTTGCCACTTTGATTTGTTACATTTTTTTATTTGACAATGCTATTTCCAATACTTCCACTCATTGTAAAAATAAAAAAAACTTTACATTATTTATCAAAAAGATTCATTAATTGACATAAATAATTATGACGATTCTTGTTTAACGCCTTTGTCATAACATCCGCGATCTGTTCATCTGTGCTCACATATTCCAAAGCAAAAAGATTTTCTTCAAATTTTTCTCTTATAAAATGATATTGTACATCAATGTGCTTTGTTCTTTTATGAAACACAGGATTTTTGATCAAACGTATTGCGCTCTGATTATCCATATAAAAACTTGCTTTTATATTATTATCGCCAAGCAATTCTGACAACAATCCCCTTATCCAAATCAATTCTTTGATGGCTTGGCATCCTGCTACATACTCCGATTCCGTTGATGATGTTGAAACCGATTTTTGTCTTGTCGATGCCCAACTGATTATGCCAGAACCCAAATGAAAAACATAGCCGCTTGTCGATTTTCTTGTTTCGCTGTCTCCAGCATAGTCAGCGTCACTGTAACCAATGAAATCAAATTTTTAATTACTTTTATAAAGGATACCTGTCTTTGTGGTCCCCTTAATGTATCTTAAAATACGTTTTACAGCATTAACATGTCCCGCACTCGGTCGCTCCAAATAAAGACTTACGACCCCAACTGCATAACATATGTCAGGTCTCGTACCAATTGATAAGTACATCAAGCTACCGACGGCTTCACGATACGCAAATGTTGTGTCGTGTTCATCATTTGCAAAATCACCAAGGTTCTGATTGCAATCCAATGGAGTCGACGCTGTTTTACAATCAACCATGTTGAATCGATGTAAAACTCTCTTTGCATACGCCTCTTGATGAATGTGAATTGAACCATTCGACAATTGTTCAATTTGGAATCCAAGGAAACACTTTGCATCGAATACTTTTACTTCAAAGTGTTGTTGCAAATAGGAAATTATCGAGTCTATTTCTTCAACGGCATTTGTGGCAATCAGTCCGTCGTCAACATAAATAGCCATAATCGTCATTTTGGTTTTATCATGACGAAAAAATACACACGGATCGAATTTACTGACAACAAAATTGAATTGACGAATGAATGATGTAAATTTTTGGTTCCAACAACGCGATGCTTGTTTTAATCCATACAAACTTTTGATTAATTTACATACACGACCACTTTTATCGTTGTATCCAATCGGTTGCTGCATATAAACTGTTTCTTTCAATTCACCGTATAAAAACGCCGTTTTTATATCGAACTGTTTTAAATGCATTTTATTCATTGCGGCCAATGACATGATTATGCGAACTGAAGTGTACTTCACCACCGGACTGAATATCTCTTCGTAATCTACACCGTATTGTTGCGTAAAACCACGAATCACAAGCCTTGCTTTAAATCAATTGTTCCATCTGTTTTTTCTTTGGCTTTGAATACCCAACGATTGTCGATCACTTTTTGATTTTCTGGTGGTTCAACCAATTTCCACGTGTTATTTTTAATTAACGAATTAAACTCATCGTCCATTGCACACTTCCACTGCTTCGATTCAGGCGAATTCATCGCTTCATCATAATTCTTTGGTTCAATCACGATCGCTGAATAACCGGTTTCACTGTAACGCAACGGCTTATTTATTATTTCACGAAAATTGTATCTTGAATTACTTCTTTTGTTCTCATTTTCTTGATCATTCGATTCTACGTTACTGTCTAAAACACTTTGTTCTTTTTCACTTTCATCGTCAACATTTGTCACAGTATTTTCATCGTCAACATTTATCACAGTATTTTCTTCTCTTTCTTTTTCTTCCTCAACTAACTGTTTATTTTCACTGAAAACATCATCGGTTTCATCAGTTCCCTCTTGAATCATATATTTGATCGGCTTCACTTCATTGAATTTAACATTGCAACTAAGTAATACTTGATTGTTTTCTGCAGCATACAAACGAAAATTTTTGATTGTTGCTTCATATCCAACTAAAAATACCTTTTTTGCTTTTGGATCCCATTTTTTACGACCCGTCTGTTTTGGTATTTGAACGAAACATTCCGTTCCAAAAATTTTGATATGATCCATGTATGGTTTTCGATCAAATCACTTTTCATACGGCGTTGTTCCGACGCAATTTTTGTTTGTTGTGCGATTTAACAAATATGTCGCTGAACGTACTGCTTCAGGCCATAATATCTTCGGCAAACCGCTTGCGATTAACATTGTTCTTGCACTTTCTTGAATCGTACGGTTTTCACGTTCAATTGTACCATTTTGCTCTGGAGTATATGGTGTAATGTACTCAATTTGAATGCCATGACTTTTCATTAAATTCTTTACTCTATAATTCGTAAACTCAGTTCCGTTGTCAAAACGAAAATGCTTAATGCGAATTCCATGCACATTTCGAATCATAGCAATGAAGGAACTCAGACAATCAAACACCACTTCTTTTGATTTCAACAAATACACATAACGAAAAGTAGTTGCTTCATCTTTGATTAGCATAAAAAATTGAATACCACCAATTCCAGTTTCCGGGCTAGGTCCACACAAATCCACATGCATGAATTCACCCCTTTGTGATTGTCGTTTTATCAATGATTTATGTATTGATCGTGTCATTTTTCCATATTGACAATCCTCGCAAAAAAAAACTTTCACTGTTCGATAAATCAACACCATTAACTAGACCGTCTTTGCACATCCTTTTGATTGAATCGACGTTAACATGACCCAAACGTCTGTGCCAATGTTCAAGTGAAACTGCTGCAACATTTGCTTGTTCGTTAATACGAAGACGAAAATCCATTTTCAATTGATTCAATCCACAACGATTTCCAACTGCAACGACATTGTTCGATCCATCGATCACCTTGCATCCATTTTTTTCAATCACAAATTTGCAACCTCTATCTGTGACAATGGCTGTTGAAAACAGATTTTGCTTGATATCCGGAACATACAATACATTTTCCAAATGACGTGGCTCCCACTTATTGTCAACTCTGGCATCAATCAAAATCGTACCAGTTTCAACTATTTGCAGTTTACAGTCATTTGCAATCCTAACTGTATTTCCACCAGTGTATTTGCGTAGCTCGACGAACCATTCACGATTGAATGTCATATGACTTGACGCACCTGAATCAGCATACCAAGAATTTGATTCTTTTTCTTTATTTTCACTCACAATGGTACACCATGCTAATTCACTTTTATTTATTGTTTTTACCGTTGTTACTGTGTTTTTTATTTGAAGCACTTTTATACTTTGGACACACTTTATCTTTTGAGCAATGGCCTACTTGACCACAAGAATTGCATTTGGTTTTCTTCTTCAAACTGTCAATTTTCGATATACTTGACTTCTGTGCAAAATTTTTCGATTTGGATTTCACACTGAAAGCAACATCAGATGATGAATTTTGTTCATCACTTAATCGATTTAAATTGTCCTCTTCTAACTGTAACGACGACATCAACGTGTCGATTTTGCGTGTTTCATTCGTGTTGTACCAAACTGTTTTATAGTTGTTGAATTTAACCGGTAAACTGCTTATAATGCGCACCATTTTTAACTTATCAGACAATTTTTCACCCTGTTGCTCGATTTCCGATGAAAATTGATTGACTTTTGCAACATAACCCGCGACTGTTTCATCATCTTTCATTTTTAACGAAAAATATTCTTCATACAATGTCATCACACGAATTTCGGAATTTTTTTCATAAACGCTATTTAGTTTATCCATCATTTCTTTGGCCGTTTTGCACGTCAATACAAAATTTGCGCGTTCTTTGTCTAAGGATTGAATAAGAGCATTCATTGCTTTGCCTTCATTCCGTTCATATTGATCTTTTCTTTCCTGTGTTTCATCTGCAGCAGGTTCAGTACCCTCAATATTTTTCGTTAAACCACGTGACTTCATAAATGCCACAATTTGAAATTTCCACAATCGATAATTTGTACCATTTAAAATGTGACCACTGAAATTATTTTCTTCTTTATTCATTTTGCTTTACAAAATAAACGAAAAAAAATTTAAACAAAATTTATGCTTGCACAACGAGAGACTGTAACTAAGTGTGCGTTGTTTCGATTTGCGGCTGTGTGATACACTTGTTCATATGGCGATGAATGTTAATTTATTGATTTTTTTTTTTTTTGTAAATATGCACTTTTTGTTTCTCACTAGCTTTTCTTAAGTCCAGTTTATTTCAGACTTTTTATTTTGTTTTGTACGCTACGACGAGTCGACTAAAAAAAAACTGTTACACACACACACTTATCGACGGTGTGACTTTGTGCACCTTTTTTTGTTCACAAAAAAAATATTAATTTAGTTTATTCAATTTAGCTTCCTGGGCCCATAACCTATGGGATTTTTGAATGTCATTACAGTGATTGAATAAATAGAACTACAACAAAATGAAACACAACGGTTTACAATGTTTGAGATTCACTTTTATGGAATGCTATTTATTTTAATGTGAATGCTTTGAATTTTCAACCTAGACTGAAATTTACATTAGTTCCGAATACACAACTTGACAGATAGATTGTAAGCAACAGTGTTGCCACTTTGATTTGTTACATTTTTTTATTTGACAATGCTATTTCCAATACATCTCCCATGTATTTATGGTTGCCTTTGACTTGACGTTTACTGCACTGACTTATGCCACCGCGAATTCCACGTTCGATGAACAGCAACATTTCCACATCAGTTAACAGTTCAATTCTCACTCCGGTATATTTGAGCATGGCATCCCACGAAAGACCTGGAGCTGTATAGTAGTTTGCCGGATCCAAACTGTGAATTGTATAGCATGTATTTCGAAAATTTTCAAATACGTCGGCCAATAGTAGCACATCAGTCTTTAGATATAGTTCGGAATAGTCTCCGAGCGTTTTACAGTTGAATTTCCGCCAGATATCGTGAGCAATTTGGTAATCGTCTTCCGATATTCCTTCTCCACTAAGTTGGCTGTAAAAATCTGCCTTTGATGGTAGATTTGCCTCCTTCAGCTGCTCCATACCGCTCACATATTCATAAGGAAAAACGCCTTTACGTTCAAGCATAGCGATTTGTTCTGGTGTGTAGCCATTTTTCTCACATTCGTTATACAATATTTGTTTTTTATCTGCTGGTAGTAGTGATGCTAACTCAGCTAGAGATGCAGGCATGAATCGGCATGAATCAATGAATTTAAATTTTACGTTTTCTCTCGTATTAAGCCCGCGTGTACTCCCTGTCACTACTTTTGTGAAAGCGATGTATTGTTCCGCATTAGCTGGAATAATTGAAACATCTCCATTCATAATATTATTTGCTGCCAACTCTTTTATAAATAAATGTGAGTCGTAACCCGACAAATTGTGCATAATAACGGGTACAACGTGGCTATCTTGGAACTGTAAGTTGCATGCTTGATGGGCTGGACCTCTATATCGACCGGTGAGATGACAGTGATCATGTACTCTAATATCATTTGCTTCAAAAATATCACCACAAATTGTACATAATGCATTTGGATCGTGGAATGCATATCTCTCATCTTCAGTTAGCGGTAGCATTGGTATGTTTTTATCAAATAACCTTGCAACTCCATGAGCAATTTCTTTCAATTCTGCGATGAACCATTCGACGCAATCGGTACGATTGCCGCTGCCTCGGTAATATGAAAATGAGTCGTCAAATTCACATTTAAAGATACATTGTTTTTGGATAGGATATATCATAAGATCTCCGAAGAGCTGGATCTGTGTGTGCGTTAGCGCAATATAAAACACACACGTATAATGACGTATTGTATAGGGGCAACAAAATTAAATGCACACCTAAAAATATTTCAATCGTTTTTACGTTTTTCGATGGAAAATGGAAAAAATAAGTGAACTTTGGTCTAGTATTGGGGCCAGTTATAGATTAAGATATTGATAGAGGTGTACTTGCCAGGCTGGCTGATCATGGATTTTAGGATTTGGCCAGGATTCCAGAACTTCCTATATGGAATTTCATATAAATATAGTGTGCATAATTTTATGTGTATTTTTATATGTTCTGGAATCCAGGCCAAATCCTAAGAATCCATGGATAGCCAGCCTGGGTAAGTGACACTCTATCAATAGGTCTTGAATCTATGAACTGGGCCCAATGAGTAGGACCAAAGTTCACTTATTTTTTCCATTTTCCGATCGGAAAAACGTGAAAAATCGATTGGTAAATATTTTTAGGTGTGCATTTAATTTTGGTTGCCCGCTGATACAATACGTCATTATACGTGTGTGTTTTATATTGCGGCTAACGCACACACAGATCCAGCTCTTGCGGAGATCTTATGGATATATCCTATCCAAAAAACAATGTATGATTTAAAGTAATATCCAACGCTGTACATATGATGCTGCTGATATGCGCTTGTTGCACATTCCTCACTAAATATACGTTTCTGATCTTCCATACTGAGCTCCTTCAGATACGCTTCAGTATCAGCGTATATAACAAATGGTGCTTTCAGCTGATGTTCATAGTTGTCAAAGAGTGTTTCTCAAAAGTCCCCCTCGCAAATGTATTGGTTTTTTCACATATATTTACACATAATCGCTATGCGCATATCGCATACATGTATAAAATCTATTCAGAGGTTTGTAAACGTCAAACTGCGACTAAATTCATATTTATTGAACTAATTCGGCTTTGATTTTGTATTAAATTTCAAATATTATCACAAAAAAAAATATTTTAAAAATCATTTTTCATTTGTAAATGGAAATACATTTT
The DNA here is from genome assembly GCA_029041755.1 of Resseliella maxima. Classification (NCBI taxonomy): domain Eukaryota; kingdom Metazoa; phylum Arthropoda; class Insecta; order Diptera; family Cecidomyiidae; genus Resseliella; species Resseliella maxima. The sequence goes on from JAQOWM010000801.1 coordinate 7,742, forward strand.
TGTGAAATAATTTGCGTAGTTCATTTGATTCTATGAATTAACTTAATGTTAAAATTGATTGTACATAATGTTGAAACATTGTACTAATCAAAGTGAAGTTGGTCGCATGCTAATTAAAGGTGAAGTTGGTTACAAATATTGATTTCAAAATCAACAGTGAAATGAAATGTATAGAAACTGTGAAGCAACTATGTATGTATTAGTTGACGTATTTTCAGTAGAAGAATGACAAACCCTCTTTCATCCATTTCCATGTTTGATCGGGCATTTCAATGCTACACTCGTTTGTACATTTTGCAATATGTTTCGATAATTTTTCATTTGTATCATAAAATATTAGGCATCGATCGCAAATGAAATATCGAGATTTATGATTACTTAGCTGACTGCTGACAAGACGGCTCAAATTTTTTATCCAACAGTAATGAGTTCGAATTAAATCATGTTGGAAGTGCTAGCTATTTTATTAACACTTTCTCTGTTTTTGATTAGCAGCAAATGAATATGATGCTGCTTAACTTCATTACTCACACGTAATGGACATATGCGACCCTCATTTTCATCATCGTAATAGTATAAATTTATCGATATATTGTTGTTTTGTCGAACAAATTTGTCGATTTGGTTCAAGCGAACGGGAAAATCGATTCCATCAAAATTCAATTCGTTCTCATATTGATAATAATGACGAACTCGCTCTGGATGATCAGTTACCGGGTGTAAAGCAGATAAAATAGCCCATTTGAAGCACATTTCATCATGTTCATTTTGTACGTTGATAATTGCTTTTTTATACCGTAGTTTTTTAGGAGTTTGAATATACGATGAACCATGTAATGGGTTATATAAGTTGACGTGAACATTCAATTCGATTATGCGGACGAGCGTAAATCCAGAACCGCGGAATGTAACTTGTTCTACACTTTCCACTATTTCTTGAACGATCGGTTTTCGAAAATGTTCATGTAGGTCTACGTTTATATCAAGCTTCCGTGTGTGCGTTGGGAGATATATAGTCTCTTTCTCCGTTAACTCATGACTATGATTACCGCCAGTATCATCATCATCGTAAGAATCATTATTTTCATCTGTGTTTACATTTTTTTTTTCAAACTCTGCTACGAATACAGTCATTGACTTAACGTTAATAAAATTTTCAATATTTTTCGTAAGTTCCGAGCGATATATATAAAAAGCATCGCTTAGAAATATTTCAATATCAATATGTCCATTGTTTACAATAGCGAAAGTGTTTATTTGTCTATTAAATGCATTTTCACGAACTTGTAGCTCAACACTAGGGACATCTTCAATTGTATTAGAGGACGGTGACATCATTGTTACTCAGATCGATATTAACGTTTTTCACGGGGCGTAATTCCATTTTGGTATATCAATATGATCCGTTCCTTTCGGAACGCACTGAACAAAAATTACAATTCGATTGATCTAGTTGTATCACCAGATGTTTGACATTTAATTATAATGGAACCTCGAATCGAGTGTGTTTTTAGGAAATCGAACCTCAAATCGAACTATTTTCATGAAATCGAACCTCAAATCGAACTATTTTTTCATGAAATTGAACCTAAAATCGAATTATTTTCATGAAATCTAAACAAAAATCGAAATATTAACATGAAATCGAACTATTTGCATTAAATTGAATATCAAATCGAACATTCTTACATAAAATAATTCGAATTATTGATGAAAATAAAAATGTAAACAGACACAATAGTAGCGAAAAAGCACAGTGTAAAATGCAACAACGATAACATGAACAAACGTTTGTCACTATCGCGACAGTAAAGTATTCGTTCAATGAACTCGTTCAAGGTTAAAAACTACAATTAGTCATACAATTGCAGTCATGTTCATGATTCATGCTATTTCATTATGTGATGAAATATAAAGCAAATGTACGAGACGATGATTTATGCTTCTTCGTGAATCCAAGAAACGAGTATATACATGTGAGAGAGAGTGGGAGAAAGAAACTAGAAGAAACAATTGTGTGTGTGTGTGTGTGTGTGTGTGTAGCGTAAACTATAGCGATGATATATGATCATTTGCATCGCTTCAGTCATTGTTGTTGTTGTTGTTGTTGTTCATAATACTACATTGTTATGCATGCAGATGGATAAATGTTGCTTTTAAACTTGAATCTCAATGCGATGAAAATTAAAAAATGAAGATTTCGTTTGTTGAACATTGTTTGCAACGAATAAGACAAACCGCTGAAATGATAAGAGGGACGACGCGGCAGCGAACAAAATATTGTCCACCTAACTTATTGTTATATGGTAGATGTACAGCAAACGGAATAGCGTATTAAAGAATGAAATTGTATATTTTTTAAAGTCATATGTGTGTGATCGAGCATTAAAATAAACAAACAATTCGCATAAATGAAGAAAAACTGATATGCAAAAATCATGTCTGTACATGTCGTTGATTTTCTTTCTTTGTCCTTCTTCATATAATTAGATAGGTAAGTGAATAGAAACCAACCTGTTTTGTGATCTTAAACTTTGTTCGATGAACTTGGTTCATAGGCGCAAAAACCGATTATGTGTATGTGCGTGTGTGTGTGTGTCTTGTTCGATCATTCGTATACTTCTTCTTCGCGTCTATGGTGTACGGCCATACATTTTGAGTGACTTACATTCTTTTTACGTGAACAAGAGTGATATTTTGTTTACATAGCACCAATCGGCATGCGGAAATACAATAAATTAACCAATTTTTTTGAATTTTTTGTTTGTTCTTATGATAGTTTATGAATAAATAAAAGGTTCTGTCGGGCTAACTCAAAATCTATCAAATCGCGACTTGGCTCTGTTTTCTTCTTAATTCGTCATATCTCTTTAGTATGAAAATTCTATATATTAATAAATATTATTTACACATATGAAACAAATTATGTTTTAATTCCAATGTTTGTTGAGACAGTTTCCGATGCATGGAAAATAAAGGGAATTTATGGCTTGTTGATAGCAAAATGAATTTTGTTCCGACCTAATTGGCGATTTTTTTGCCAAATAAAATACAATACAGTTAATTCTTTTTAGAATATTTTATTATGATATTTATATACATGTACTTCTAAGCGATTACCACGGTGATACATGGATTTAATCCTCTTTGAGGTGATGCCAGGGACTCGGATTGTAAATACCTAAAGAAACGAAACAAAAGTATAAAGATAATTTAACGTTCGGAGAAGGTGATACTCAATTAGATAGGTAAAACCCAGTACGGTTTAAGTTTCATTTAAACTGGCTTTATTCCTTCCATGGATCATATGGTAATAGGCAAAATATTCATTAGAAAAAAAAATATACAGTACAATCGAAATCATCACATATTTTCAGATATTTATCATAGTGTTAATTACCATAGATCTCTGATGGAAGAACAAAACACCGTTCCGAAACGGTTTGAATAAATATTCACTAAAACAAAGGCATTGTAAATGGCTATGTACTCATTATTTTACTACTAATTTTTTTTAAAGTTTGGATTACAAAGTAAAAGAGAACGCTTAGAAAATTTTCCAAACAAATGAGTTCTAAAATCGAAATGAATCAAACAATTTTTTCGTTTTGTCCATAGTACACATTCATCGGATTAACATTAACGAAGTAATCAAAGTAACATTACAAAAAGTACTGAAAAATAGAAAAAATCAGATTTTTTGACGAATTGGATAACATAATTTTTTTTTTTCATTCATGAGCAAGGGGATATTCACCAACAAAAAAAGTGCTAGTTTTTTCTAGTACTCTAGTTACACAATTTCATAAAAATTGCCACAAAAAGCGTATTTTCAATAAATTTTCCTTCTAAAACTAATTCGAATTAATAATACATCATTTACAGTGCGTTTCACGATAGAAATACCTCCTGGTTCCGGCCAAAACATTTAAATATCCAAAAGATATTTTTGGTGTGGCCAGATGGGACCTTAGCCTCGTACGCCAACTGACATTGACAGCTGTCATGTCAGTATAGTGTTTGGTTTTGCGCAAAAAACATGAATTCGGAATATTTTTCTAAGCGTTTTGAAGCAGTGTTCCTGCATTTGCACCCGAAAGGACCGAAACTATCAGTTGCATCGACTGCCAAATACTTAAAAAAGACGAAAGGGTTCGTTAACAAGTGGATTGAGCAGTATAAACGTGAAAAAAATGTGAACGACCAGCCCAATGTGAAGCCAAACCGAGCATCCACGTCCAAAGAGGATAAGCGGATTGTCAAAGTATTCGAGCAAAATCCAGGTATGTCGCTATCTCAAAGCGTGGAACGGCTATCGCATCTTGGAATTGAGGTTTCAAGGTCGACTATCCAAAGGAGATTGCAAGCGGTAGCCGTTCATTATCGTTCCACAATCAAAAACCACTTTTGTCACAAATTCATATCGAAAAACGACTGCGTTGGGCAAACGAAAATATAACAACCGATTGGAGCAAAGTGGTATATACAGATGAATCTTCTTTTTGGCTGGTGAATAGCCTAACTCATGCCTGGTCCACAGCCGAAAATAGAGTGGTCGTTCGCACTGTTAAACATCCTCAGAAAGTGCATGTTTATGGAGCCTTCTGTGAAGCGGGTTTCGGAAATTTGACGGTGTTCACAGGCATACTAAACGCAGAGAGGATGTGCGCTCTGTACAAATCGACACTGTTACCCACCGCCAAGAAGTTCTATGGCAACGACAATTCGAAATGGCTGCTATTAGAGGACAACGATCCAAAACACAAGAGTCGTCTCTGTAACGCTTGGAAAGAGGAAAATGGCATCGATCAAATGGAATGGCCGCCACAATCACCAGATTGCAATCCGATCGAAAACGTCTGGTCAGTCATCAAGGGGAGACTCAAAGGCAAACGTTTCAGCAATTTGAAGCAGCTCAGTTCTTTCATAACTCGCCAGTGGAACAGTTTTTCCAAAGAATATGCTAAAAATATGAGCCAAAGTATGCCTTCACGTTGTGCCCGTGTAATCGAGAAACAAGGCGAATGGATAAAGTATTGAGTTGTTGGCGTACGAGATAAAAGTCCAAATAAAATGTCCATAAAGACAATTTTGTGAAAATTTTGTTTTTTATTTATGTTATGCTGGTATTTCTATCGTGAAACGCACTGTACAATTGGGTAACAATATAAAAAAATCGATATTTTCACGAAAAGACAAATTAAAAGTGAAAATAAAGTTAAAGTTCTAATTTCTGCTAGTTTTTGCTAATTTTTGCTAATTTTCCAGTTCTAGTGCTGGTGAATCCCTTTGTTCATGAGTGGCGGATTGTTCTCCATTTACACCACGGAATTTTCTCCATCGATTTGCCACGAGTTCCTTGATTCTTCCCCGATTCAAGTAGACAAAATCCAAACCACATAAACATGACCCGACACATGCGAACATAGTTACGAAAGTATTGAATGTGGTAATATGCTTCTCAAGGTCTGGATTAAAAATATGCAAAACAACTGCAAAGATAACAGTGAACAATGCCTAAATTTAACCTAATTTGAAAAAGATTCTCTCCCAATTAAATCCTATTCTTGATAAAGCTGTAACATATGTCATTGTAGGGGATGATGGTAATGTGTACTGAGCCTCTCGTTCATGTTGGTTGTTTGACATGGTTGGCGATGCAGCTTCTGAAGGAACGATCTGATCAATCACAACTGAAGACACCGATGTTGTTGCATCACATTTTCGTTTGTTGTTTCGGTCCTCTTCAGAGAATATACACCAGTAAATTCTCTGCCCCCACCCGTCATGCGGTGGATGAAAGCCGCTTTCATTTACAGGAACCGCACTGGTGAAATTGTCGTCTTCAATGCGGTACACGAGGCCAATTACCCGTGGATAAATTGACCGCAAAGTTGAAAATGACACGGTTCCATCTTCTCTCAATGGGAACCTAATGGGTTCGCCACCTTCCTCTCGGGCAACAAATACAAAATTTCCTGACATATTATCTAAAAATGAATAGAAGAAAAAAAAATATAAATTGATTTGGGAAGAGAGAGAGAGAGAGAGAGAGAGAGAGAGAGAGAGAGAGAGCGAGAGCGAGAGCGAGAGAGAGAGAGAGAGAGAGAGAGAGAGAGAGAGAGAGAGAGAGAGAGAGAGAGAGAGAGAGAGAGAGAGAGAGAGAGAGAGAGAGAGAGAGAGAGAGAGAGAAAGAGAGAGAGAGATAGAGACTTAAGTAATGCTAGTACTTGTGTTGATCAAGATAAAAAAGAAGGTGTGTGCCGTGATTTAAGTAAATGCTCATAAGAACTGCTATTTTATTTTATTTTTATTTTTTTACATTAAAAATCATAAAAATTTGAAAAGACAATAGCCATTGTAAAGTGACATAAAAACGCAGAAGAGAATCATTTTTTAGATAAAAGAATACGAGAAAATAATCAACAAAAAAAAAAAAAAGTAAAAATAAAATAAACACATTTTCTGAAATTGGACTAAAATTGTTTTTCTGTGATGAGTAGAATATTTCCATTGAAGAAGGGACTGACAAAGCTAAAAAAAAATGACAATGTGGCACCTCCATTCATATTTCTGATTTTTTCCATTGAGACTTGGTTAAAAAATCATGAGATTTTGAGACTTAAGGCTTGATTCAGAATTCATGACGTTTTGAGACTTGAGTTTTGAAATTTGACGCGTCTCCAAACAATATTGTTTTATTTATTATTTTTTTTTTAAGGCGCTTAAAATTAGTTTCAATCAATATTTTACACATAATTATTCAATATTTAATTTTTTTTTTCAAATTTTTATTATTATTTATTCGTTTTTACTCTACTGAGATTTCGCATGAAACTTTCACCTTTTGTCATAAATAAAGCAAGTTCAAGTCCAAGCCTCAAATGGAGATGCCAAGTAAAATGCTATGTCAAGCTGTTAGTCTATTCTTTGGCAAATATTCCATGGAGTGAACAGAGCATTTAGTTTATTCTTGCCAAACCATAATTTTGACAAAATGTAATTGTTACATTTCTCTTACTCAACTGGTTGGCATTTAATTTCGGAACAAAACACAGTCGTTTATTGAATGCATTGTAAAATAAATGAATGATGACAATATAGACGTAGAAATGAAAAAAATTTCAATTTTTTTCACTCATAGAATGATAAATTCAAAAGTTAGTGAATTCTCGTGCTTTAAACCTATTACTCGATAGAAAAATGGGAATTGATTGAAATGGTGTGACATTGAAATGGTTCAATGTCAAATTAGTGTTTAATATGATTTCTCTTTCTAATATGAAAGAGAAAAATGAAAGGAAAAAAATGAAATGGAAAGAGAAAAACGAAATGGAAAGAAAAAATGAAATGGATAATGATTAAAAATGGATAATATGAAAATATATCAAAGACTTTTTTCTTTGTTTTTTTTTTTTGTTTTCTTTCTCAACTCAATGAAGTTATTGTTCAAACGAATGTTATTCTGCGATGAGTAGAATATTTTACTGGATAAATTGGGACAAATATTCAAAAATGTGCAAAAATCATTTTGTTTGTAAAAATGGCATTCAAATTGTTTGAAAAAAAAAGAGCTTCGGTGTTCATGATATTTAAAGGAAAATCGATTTTTTTGTCACATTAGGAAAAAAAACCGTTAAACAAAGGAGAAAAACTTTTTTTTTGAATGCTGAGATTGTTTTATACAAAGATAAAAAAAATGTTTGTTTCACTCACCTTTTTGGGACCGCTTGTTGGCTAGGTAATTCTTCGACAAGTTTTCTGTCATTATTTTGGTAAATAAGTGATAACACCTTTTGTTTCTCTTGCACTTACACTTACACTTACACTGTCTAATATGATAATTACTTTTCTTGTGCTACGATTCAGTTTAATGTTTTTTATTTAGTTTTTTTTTTCTCTTTTCGTTAAAAACACAATCGCATTTTAATTTTTAACTTTTCAATTTAATTCAATTAGTTTGTTTTTCTATTATTTCGCAAGTTTTTGTTTTTTTTTTATTTCGCAAGTTTTTGTTTGTTTGTTTTTTTTTTTTGTCTCAATGTAATTCGCAATCGATATCTGTGAAAAAATTGAAAATGGGGAAAAGAAACAAAAAACAAAGAAATTAATATAAAATTAATATAGAAAAAAAAATGTAGAATTAAACCGAAATGAGCAATTCACTCATGTTAAATGTAGCAGTTCGTTAAAAATAGCGCGTCGGTTTAACACAATTTCATTTTATCTCAAAGAGAGGCGCGTTTGGACGTTGACTTTTTTTTTTCTTCACACGGTGAGAATGTACAAAAACACGTGTTTTCAATGAATCATGAATATAATAACCATCTAAATAACAATCATGGCAATTTCAAAAAATAAAGATAAATAAAAAGCTAACAACAAGCTGATGAGTCGTTTGAAATTTAATTAAAATGTTAGTAGCTTTTTCAAAACGTTCATTTGGACAAATGTATTTTGTCAGATTTAAATGTGGACTTTTTTTTGTGCCATTGTGTTTCTCGTTCATTGGACGGTTATAGCAAAATTAAAGTTATGCCTAACGGTACCATCACTTTTGCAACACAAAATATGCGCGATAAGACGATTTCACCCATTTTTTTGTTGTTGTTGCTGTTCATTTATTTTTTTCATCGATCTCTTGTTGCTTGCATGAATAGTTTTTGGCAAAACATCGAAAATGAAAATATTATGAGCAAACGGAATTTTCGATTGATACACACGCAATGCTTTATAATCATATATGCAGCTTTGAGAATAAACAAAAAAAAAAAAAAAAGAAGAAGAAGAAGAAGAAACCTGCTTACAGCAGCTTGAGAAAGTTGGAAACCGAAGAAAATTTTGCTGCATTGCATCTTCGATAACCTTTGGTTATGCGAACAAAAGAGTAACACTAACACACAAAGGCACTCCGTTTGTTTCTTTGCAATGAAATTATGCGGTAAATGAATTTCAGATTTACCGTAAAAATTCTATAAGCGCCACCTAAAATTTAACCGAGATACTAGATTTTGTGCAGAAAATTTTCATTTCATGTAATTTAATGCATTCATCATAAAATGTTTGAGCTTTAGTGAAAAAGAAATTTTATTCGATAATAATTGAAATTTATTTACTTGAATAAATTAAAAAAAAATAAAAAAACAAATTTATCCATATATTAAAACCACATAAATAATAAAATATTTGTTTGCACACATCTCCACGTTTTTTCCATACTCGTGGAGACGAGACATATTGAAATACGTAATTACGTATTGATTATGACAGCGATTGTTTGTGGTCGGTGTACATCGTGTACCAAATATTATATATTATTCCATGAATTCTTGTTGTTGTTTCGTTTATGTGATTTTTTTTTTTTGGAATTTATGATCAGCATATAACCGGTTTATTTTATGTATTCATCTCAAAAAATCATTGCCACAATATGATATGATGTCGAATATAATTTTGCTCGTGAAAACGTATTGAAATAAATACGTAATAAATGAATAATTTTTTTGAGGATTTTTTTTTGATGGAAACCGATATTATTGTTCACAGCGAATAAAGAGTTACATTGGAACTCACTGACATTTGTAGACAATGTTTTTTTGACAGTTCCATAGTTGTGCATACAACAAATTATTATTTCATCCACTCAATTCAATTGATATTGTCGTATTCAACAAGCACAACGATAATAAAATATATATTGTTTCGCATTGTGTGTTTGTGTGCTGCACTGTGTCTACGCAAATGAACAAAAGAAAAAAAATACATTGATTTTCGAGAAAATAGCAATAAACCTTTGGAATAAATCAACAATTTTTTTTTCATAAAGTGTTCATTTCAAGAGTGATGCATTAAGCCCATTAAGCATTACTAATAATTAAAACATAACCTCAAATAGATTTGTTTGTGCCGTTTGTGTATCAAACAAGAAAGTAGACAGAATTTTTTTTAATTCAGTTTCTTCAGTTTAAATCGACAGGTACATATTATTTTGAATATCAATTTGAAGACAAAAATAAATGATGGCAATACCTCGAAATACAGTTGAATGAAATATATTTTTATTCAAATGTTAAAAAGGATTAAAATGCATAGTTTTCTGTATGAAATGAATAACAAATTGAAAAATAAACATGGAAAGATCGAATTGTTTTGACATTTTTTGTTATACTTTTGTTGTGTATTTTCAAATGAATTCCCTGTTATTGGAGATTATTTTACGTCACCATAGAAGTATAGGTAGTAAACTGAAAATCTTCTGAGAATATCTACTTGAGATGACCAAAAGATTAGTTTAATGGTCGACTTGTGTCACGGATTTTTGCCAAACCAGATTTACCCAAAATCAATAATATTCTGTAAAACAAAATGTTTTATTTTATTCTTCAATATTCGGAAAATGTCGAAAAAAAAAACATTTCATACAATTTAGTTGCCAACAAAATATACGTAATACCAACAGATGGCGCTATTGTTTGTGCTCTTGATTTTCATTGTAAGGCACACTATCCCATTGGTCACATTTCGAAACTACCAATATTTCAAATTTATCGTTATATGCGATTTATCTGAAAGTGAATAATATATCAAAATTGTCGAAAACAAACCAGAAGAAACATTAACAATATCCTATTTTTCTCATTCCATATACACTCACATAAAGTTCGATAAAAAAAAATTCACATAAATTCTTTGTTTAAAATGGTATACAATTTATTGTTCGATACTTAAATTTAATTTTCTTCATCGGTGATTGTTTGTATGGAACGTGACAAATGCTTTCCACGATGATTAAATATGTAAAATGATGGGATGTTCGAGAGCGTTTCCCATGATTTGGCTTGTAAATCGATTGTGGCACGAATCTCTTTGAAATCACCAACAACATGTAGCAAACTATAGATAATTAAAAATAGGCTTGCAACTGATTGAATGATAATCTGAAATGAATTGAATTAAATCATGTTTATTCATTTGTTCAACATCAATAAATTAAGTTTTAATAAGAATTATTTTCATTATCAACTCATATCTAATGGTAGGAATGTGTTGGTTTTCTCTTGATCTGTGTCTCTCAAGTAAGTTCGATCTGAAATGAACGTTCAACATTGATGTATTTTTCTTTTTCACAGGCCAAAAAAAAAAAAAAATCAATAGTAATTTTTTCAACTTACGTTGGGCAGCTGAATAAGCGGCATGCAAAAGTGACATGAAGCCTATGACTAGTAAAAATTTGGTAAATCCTTTTTGCATTTTGTTATCCGGTTGATATTTTTCTTTCAAAAATAAATAACAAAATTTCAAGAAAAAAGAGAAAATATTCAATCAGAAATATCTTGTCACGATTTTTGGTATTTTTTTTTTTATTGAAAAATAGTGTTAAGACAATGTAATTTGACAGTTGCTGTCAAAGTGGCAACTTCATAATGGATGCGTTTCATGAAACATTCCTTCAAACATAATCCAATTTATTCAATAATTTTCCGAAAGAACGAAAAGCAATAAAATTGAATTTGAGTCTTCATGCATTTAATATGATCAGAAGAGAGCAAAGCACAGGGGGGGGGGGGGGCGGGGAATAGCGCATTTTTCGATTGAATCACCAAAGAAGGTCACGCAAAAGGAAAGAAAATCATCTTTCACCAAATCGAAGCAAATAATAAGCAATCGGCTCAATCGTTTTAAAAGAAATCGGTTTTTGGTGCATGTTCATGTCCAACGTCCATGTGCGCCTGTGTGTTTGTGTCCACATGAGAAACGAATTTTTGTAGGTTTTTTTTTTACTTCTTCTTATTCGTTGAGGCCCTTTTTTACAAGGCGAAGAGCACATTGTTCAAATTGCTGGCGCATAACAAATTTAAATTTTAAATTTATTAATTCCAGCAACTAAAAAAAAAAAACGAAAAAAAAAGAAGAAATGAATGAAAAGAGAGAGAGAGAGCAGTCAAAAGGATGTTTAAAACTGCCAATACACAAATAAATGAGCAAGAAACCGAGTGCGCGAACAAAAACATAAATACGAATTTGGACGCGGGCGCGCTTCGTCCACCTCAAACAATGAAAGAATGAAGGAAAAAAAACCCACACACATATTCAGTAGATCGTGAAGAGTGAAAAACTCTCCCCGACAAAAAAAAAATTAAATCAACAAATAACTCATTGAAAATATCAACAGAAATGAAAAAGAAAGCGAACCAGAAAGAAACCAGAGAGAAAAAGAGAGCCAAGGAAAAATACCAATGAGGCATCAAGCATTCCATCTTAGCCAATTGGAATATTGGTCAAAGCCATAATTCGAACGAACGAAACAGTTACGGTGCAAAAAAACCATTATATCGATACATGATTGATGCGTGAACATTTATTACAGTCAACATAAATATGTAAACGCAAAACATATTAAAATATTTGCATCTCATAGAAGAGAGTAAGAAGCAGCAAGAAGCAAAAAAAAATAAAAAAAAAGAAAAAAAAAATGCAACGCACGACGCATGTATACGCATTCAAATGGAGTATGTGCTAGGCGAATGAAAAAATTTATTGATTTGAGAATTGATGTGCGAGTGAGAAACCAGGCGTGATATTAACCATGGTTTGGCATTGTAAGCCCTAAAGATCGGTTATTCAATTGGATAATTGGTTGTGGTAATTAACCAATTATGTAAATTGATATGAATTTAGAAATCACAGCTTTCCACCTTTCGATACGTTCCACGTTTCTTTTTTCGATTTTCAAACCAAAATTGAACCGTGCCAATTGATCAAATTGCCCACCAAAAAGCTCTTTCATATTGCTTGAATAAGATAAAAAAAAAAGAAAAAAAAATACCGGCTGCAGACGAACGTGCGGATAAAAATCTACATCTATAATCGTTATTTTCAACAAGTCAATTGAAGGTGCTGCAGCTTCTGAATGATTTCATTCGATGGTTGTTTTCTTCTTTATTTCGTTTTTTTTTTTTGTTGTTCCTGCCACAGATGAATGATTGCAGTTGAGTGGCCCGGGCTTGTAATTTTTGCATAATATCGTTTTCACCATCAAGAAACCGCATAAATTTATCAATTTATTGAGTCAGAAAATCGCCGATGGTAACCAGATCAACCGAAATATTGTGTCCGAATTTCTCAGAAATTGACCATTTTTTTTTTATCTTTTTTCTTCTGTCTCACTCTCTCTCTATGTCTCTCTTTCCCCTATTCTGCTGGTTATTTTTGTTTTTATTCGGCCAAATTTTATTTTTTACGCGATCACAAATCGATCCGCTTGCTTGAAGCACATACGCACGGATTTTTTTTTTTTTTTTTTTCGGTGCCCATCATCCTTCATCATCAGTTTAGACGACATACTTTTCAATCGCTGAATTGAATTCCAATAAAACAAACAGAAAAGAAAATCGAAAAAAAAAAATTTAGTTTTGCATTTTGGAATTTGGGAAATGTTTGGGCACGTGATTTGCCATGTAAGAATGAATTTTTCGTTTACAAATCATGATTCCAAACATTCAATGAATTTGAGTACTAAAGAGAGTAAAGAAAAAAAAGGAAATGAATTGGAGGAAAAAAATTGGTTGTATCAATTTACGTCTAGTGACATTATGAATGAGTCTGGCGTAATGAGTAATAATAATAATAATACAAATATAATGTTTGTAAAATATTGAAAATGAAGTGCAAATCAGGTGAATATCAAATTAAAAATGTGATCATATGGATAAAGGCAACGATCTTATTCTCTTCTAATTACATATTATATTTCCAACACCTGAACACCACATAGCACTATAAAGAAGTAAGGGATAACACTTCTTGCCAAATTTACAACGTACAATTCTCTTTGGTCTCCCAATTTTAAACAAATTTACGTTCCTTTTACATACTCGTTTTGGTTATGATTGTTTTTTTTTTCTCTTTCTCTCTCTTTTTCTTAATTTTCTTTTTTATTTATTTCATTCTCAATTGCTACTGTTTGCCATTTCAGAACCATTGGTCAATTGTGTTGACGTGTGCGACGGCTTTTTTTGTGCGGTACATTATTTCAACGTAATGGAATTTCCACAATCTCAGCACATTGCACGAATGGTGCCAATATGCATGTCAGTTTTCATCGTAAGTTTAATCAAACTTATTCGTTGACTGCCGAACAAACAGTAACCGCATTCCTGCAAAAAGGCCAAAATGCAAGGTATGTCTCAGCAACTTTTTTTTTTCTTCACTTTTAGTATTCAATTCAGTTTTAAATTCAGAACAGAAATAGCAACATGATTAGAGAAAAAGGGCAGAGATAGATAGAGAGAGAGAGAGAGAGAGAGAGAGAGAGAGAGAGAGAGAGAGAGAGAGAGAGAGAGAGAGAGAGAGAGAGAGAGAGAGAGAGAGAGAGAGAGAGAGAGAGAGAGAGAGAGAGAGAGAGAGAGAGAGAGAGAGAGAGAGAAGAGAGAGAGAAAGAGATAGAGAGAGAGAAGAGATAGAGATCAATGGAGTGGATGAAGGAAGGAAGGGAGGAAAGAGATCGAAAAACAGAAATTACGAGAAAAAGTAATACATATAATACGCGCGCAGAGAAGAGGTCATGACATCCGTTAGTTACAAATACTGTTTGTTAAAATTGAAACTAATTCATCAAATTCCTTGAGATTCCATTTGCACTGAAACATCATTTTGCTTGTTTGACGTGAATTTAAATTTAAAATGCAATTAAGCCAGTGTTTCGTTCATTAGCGCCATTTATGTGTAGAATGTAAAATGTTCAAATACCAATCACGTACGGAGAGTAATTAAAAAAAAAAATCAAAAACAAATAAATAAATGAAATGAAATGCAACGGAATGCTCTCAAAATAATCACGTTTTAATGTTTGTGTTTATTGGAATAGAGTGCTTTCATTTTAATGCTAATATGTATGTGTGTGTGTGTGGTACAGTCCTTGGTTGATCATCTGCAAATCTATAGCAAAGTGGTACGAGTAAGTTTTGTTACCAAATGCAAACTTGAATGAGGGGGGATGGTGGGAAGGTTAAACAACGGCAAATATGACCAATATCACAATGTGGGCCAAGAATGTTCTAAACTTTTTGCAAATGCATTGCACTCATTCATAGAACCGTTTTATAGGTCAGTTTTGGTTTCAATTCTAACGCATTTTTACCAGTTCTTTTTGACTTGAATGGATCGTTAGACGTGTTAAATGTTACTTTTTTCGCAATTTTTTCTCGTGATTTATTATTATTCTGTTTTCTCTTTACATTGATCGCATTCTTTCGGTTATTCTGCATCGAACACATTATTGACACTTGACGCCATGAATTGTTTAGTACATTCCACAATTGTTTCGATCGAAAACGTTTTCGATATGCTTCAACTAGAATTTCAATAATAAATATCAAAAAACTTATTAAATGTCGAAGAATCATAACGGTAAATGCACCATCCAAATGACCAATTGTTAAAACAATTTGCGAATCTTCTTCGAATTTATGAAGATTTGCCTCATATCGATCTTTTATCTGATGTATAATAATAGTTACATTGTAGTAAAAATCGTTATAAAGTTTTTCAATAATTCCACAATCTTTCATTCGCATTATTAATTTATTGTATGGTTTAAGCAATAGAAACATCGTTCACTTATCATTTCTAATTGATTTGCAAATACATTAAATGGCAATGGATACACATTATGTATTGATTTGCTCAATATAAATACACGATTTGTTAAAATGACACGCTTTCCATTTGCTACATCTTGTAGATTATTTGCCGTCGGCAAAAATGTATCATTTGTATTGTACAAACTTCCAATTATTTGATCATATTCATTGTCATTTTTAAACCAATCCGAATACTCTTCACGACCACCTGTAATTTTTCATTGAAAAAAAAAAACACCGAAATTTCAATTCTGAACCGTTTTGAAATTTAAATTAAAATCTTACCAATTGGCAATTTTGAATCGATAATTTCTTGAATTGTATCAATTTGATCTTCGCATGCTGGATACCATACGTTTATGAGGAGATACATTTCTTACCTATTGTCTCCATTTTATTGATGATGATGATAATGATTTTCTGTTGGTTTTTTTCCTTCTTTCTCACCTCCTTATATCAATTAATCCATTTTTTTTCTCTCGTTAAAAGGGTTTCGCGTCAGAAAGTAACCATGGGCAGCATTTAATCATTGCCTGAACGTCATACATTTAAATATTGTGTTTACACATACGATCGAAATTTGTATCATATACAGTAAATTATGTTGAACGTAATATTTAACAATAAAAAAAGCTACAAAAATAAAGGACACATAAAGATAATGTGGAAAATCAATAATCCAAAAAGGAAAAAAAAAAAGTAAAATAAAAAGAAAAATCTCATGAATATTTTCGTTTCATTTGAATTCGTCATGTAGAATGGTCTCTGGTGCAAACTTTCGCAAATGCATAACTAACTTTTTGAGTTTTCGCGTTCCCAAATAATTCCTATTCTGAATATCATTTGAATTGCGTACCCGCACACAACCATCGTTGCCACTGTTATCAAATTTTAAATCATTTGTGTACGCAACCAAACAAAGACCGCAGTTTATCGATATGCATGCTTAATATTAGTGCATAGAATCATCAAGCTGCTTAGCAATGCGTTTGTAAACGTTTGTGTAGTATGGTGTGGTTTGCGATGAGCAAGTTTCCATCGCCAATTTAGACTGCATCATGAAAAAGATTTTCTGCCATTGAATGACGCATGTGCAATCGAGCGTTGATAATGTTCTTTCTCTGGATCACATAGAGAGGGTATGGATGGTTTTAAAGTAGAAAAGAGAGAGAGGAGAGAGAGGAGAGAGAGACAGAGAGAGAGAGAGAAATAACAGTGGGAACAGAAGCAATAGCTTTCACTTTGCTTTCGTCACTTCGGCAGTGTATGACGTAAAATGAATGTTTATGTGGATTTGTAGTCAATTTCCATCAATCTAAGCCCATGATATATATATTTAACCAATTATATTTTTGGACCTGTAGTAGAAAATATTGCGCGCGCGTCAATTCTTATCCACGTCGATTATTTTCCAAACCAAATATGTATGATATGCATCAAATTTGTATTCATTTTTCCAAAAAATGGCGTTCATTTCAAAATGCGGCAAAATACCGAAAATTTCGAGAGATTTGCAAGCTTTCATTGTTGTTGTTTTGTTGTTGTTGTTGTTGTTGTTGTTGTTGTTGTTGTTGTTGTTGTTGTTGTTGTTGTTGTTGTTGTTGTTGTTTTTGTTGAGAAAATTTTAAATCGTAATGTTTAAATTTTTTTTTTTTTGTTCAATTCTGCCCTCAATGCTATAGTGTAAGTTTCAAAAGCTTTGAATCACAGGAACACACTTGAATCAGATAAAAGCTAAACAAATGATTTCATTGAGCAATGAATGGATGGCACAAAGCATGCTTGAAAAAAGGTCAATTACATTGTAGTTGAGTCTGAGCGTTAAAGATCCAATTTATACGTTCCATACAAGAATGAAATTAGTAGTAGTTACGATGACAGACATCTCTTTGTCCAGCGCATTAAATCTACCCCAAATAGTATACTGTAATATTATCGGTAAGAGTTTGAAATTGCAATACAAAGTAAAGTTTTTCGCATAGATATACACATACAAACGAACATAAACAAGTTCATTGTACAACGCACATATCGTGTGATAGCGTATGGTGTGTTGTGTGTTGTGTGTTGGACTTTTTTCTTTATTTTTTCTTTGCTATGCCAAATTTTCATCTCATAGTATTGCATTATTGTAATAACAAACACACATTCCAAAGCCCCATGTCACCATAAATGTGCCACACGTACAAATAGATCACGTATATGTACGTATATGATGGAAGGCCCATTGGAGTTTAGTTCGGCTTTCCACTTCATATCGCTGTGTGAATATTTTTCTTTTACGTGAGAAACTTCGACCGACTGAGAACGTATCAACTGTGAAGCGTGGTAATAGCGGAAAAATCAATGAACAAGAAAAATACTCCATCGTATATACCAGTAAATTGTGTTGTTTAACTTATATTCTCAATAAGAAATGGCAAACGATTGTTTTTTTTTTTTTTCATTCGTTTATTCGTTCGGTTTACCATCAACATATATTTATTTGTCTTTGTCACGTTGAGTTTTGCAGCGTGTGTGTTTTCTTTGGTGTGAACTTAAAATAAGCAAATTGTAATATTTAGTTTTTCGTCTCATTGAAAGCAATAAACATTGGTGAATAAGAGATCAAGCGAGTGAGCAAAAGAGAGAGAGAGTGAGATAGAATGTATTTTGTTTGTGGCCAAATCAATCTCGGGATTGATTGTTTTGTTTGAATGATTGAAACGGTGCCCGATTGTTTGATCTGAGATTTAAATTGGAGATTCTTGTTTGTGCCATTTTCAAGTTACATCATTTCGATTATAAACCCTCAACAAGAGAGAAAAAAAAACAATCATAAAATGATTTTATAGTGTTTATTTGTCAAGTCTGGATACTCGCAAAAAAGAGAGAGAAAATACGCCAGAATAAAATTTGTAACAACAATACACGGTCGACACAGAAAACACGAGGAAGAATGCTATACAAACAGAAGTAGTTTGCTGAGAAGTGTGTTTTTTTTTTTTTTTTTAGTTCCATGTAAGTGGTATGTTTAACTGGAAACGACGTGTAGTGGTGTCTTTGTCATTCTGAGAGTTGGAAGTTTCTTTCATTGTGCTCTCTAGGTTCTTTTATTGCTGCGTATTCTCGTATCAAAAAGAAAGAAAAAAAAAAATTTATACCTGGCGTAAATGTGTGATTTCATTGTATACGTTCGAATACGCTATGCGCACTATTTAATACAAGGTAATATTTCATGCAATTGCGGATAAATGAAGGAGAACTTATTTAACAAATGACCCCTGCTAATTATGTACATCATGCACCAATAAAAATATGTTATTGTTTTTTCGTCGCCGCTGTTGTTGTTGTCGTTGTCGTCATCGTGTGTGCTTAGTGTGTGAGAGAAATGTGTAAGATTTTTGATTTTACACATAAAATTTTACGTAAAAACAGTATAACCAACCCATTACGGTTGGATTCTATAGAAAAATTTCATTTTTTCATCCGTTCTTTTTTCACATACTGTTTTTTTTTCCTGTATTCAAATAAAACTCCTTGTGTGTTTCGTTTCAATTTTTTTTTTTTTTTTTCATTGAAGCCTTTCGGGCGCAATGCGAATCATGTACTTTTTCCAGAAAATAGTCCTTTGAAAGTAATAATTTGGTTTTTTGAACGCTCATATTATAATTATGTAAGTGTTTGTTTGCATTTTAGAGTTTTTTTTTTTTGTTTTAAATTGTGTATGTGAATTTTCCGCGTGTGTCACCATAATTAGAGCAATAGTGCAATGTTTTTTACATTCGAACACATCATAATTGCACAATTTTACGATAATGAGAATGATTTTGTTCAATAAGATAGATGATTGTGAGACCAAAGTTTTGTTAAAGTTCTCAAAGCAACTGTTGTGAATTAAAACCACAAAAACAAAATTATAAATAATATCCTTTAAGTTTTTTTTTAATGTGCAAGAATAGTGAAAATCAATATATACTTCCCAAGTGAATGACGAATAGTATATACAATCAGTCCATGTGCTGTTCAGTTCAGTTCAGTTCAGTTAATTTAATATTCATATTCAGTATCACATCAGCAATGGCGTAATGAGGAAATCACGTTAATGTTCATCGTTGATTGTTTTAGTTCTCTTTTATAATTTTTATGTTCGGTTTTTGCTTTACTCATTGCCGTTGCGGATAAATAAAAATACATTGACTATTGTAATATTTCACGTGTGCAAAAATACGTACACAGAAAAAAAAAATCATGGAAGTGCTATATAAACGTATCGATTTCAGCACTCAATTTTCAAGCATTTAATTTAAAATTTACATTTTATAATAATCGAATCAATGAAAAGCATGTTAAAGTAATGTAATTTATGTTTTGTAAAATTGAAACTAATTGCTTTGGATGAAACAATGAATTTCATACATTATAGCATTAATATTATTTATAGCATTGAAAGCATTTTTCTTCTGTGTTTTGTTGTAATTCTCACAATGAATTTTCTCTTCTAGCCGAAATTCTAGTTTTTTATGTGATAAAATTGTACAAGAATATTACATAAATTGCAAACATTGTACATAAAAGTGAATAAAAACAAACATAAGACACGAATTTCAAGAAAATAAACAAAATAAGAGACAGAAAACAAAAAGCAAAAAAACCAAAAGGGGAAGAAAAAAAAAAATAAAAACAATTCACTGTAGGTGGTGCATAAGAAAATGCTGCTTGTGATCAAAACGAAGAAAAAGACATTCATAACAAACATGTAAATATAGGTGTCCACAATCTTGCCGTTCACATAAACGCAACATCATAATCATGAGAATTCGTCTCAACGAATTGGCAGTGGATATCCTAAGCTATTTGTTCATGGTTCAATATATTTATTGGGTAAATGGCAGTGAATTTCCAGAACGTGAATGCTGTGACACAATTTTTTCATCACCACCAAATCCCGAACCGGTACAACCAACACGATCAACAATTACACCAGCACATTTTATACCATCTACGGATATTAATTCGATTACCGGTAAATGAAATAAATTGAAAAAAAAAAAACAAAAGCTCACAACTTACAGAACGAAATGAACTTGAGTGAAAGTTGAAAGAAAAACCACGCAAAAAAATTATACCTCATTTTTGCAAATATTTTAGGAACAAACGGAAAACCTGCTATTGCAATATTAAGTTGTATTTTGGCGCGTCAATTATGTTTTGAGGATCCATCATGTTCGGCCATATTAGAAATTATACCTCGTGTTTGCGGCCCAGTTCCAGTGGCCTGCAGTACAGTTACGGTGACAAAATGTTTGGCTGCACTGAAAACATTGCAAGCATTTCCATTTTTCCGTCCAACATGTCTATGCAAAGAACCTGGGCTTGATCCCGAATGCAACAATTTTCAAGACTTTCTGTTCGATCATCCGTGCGGTCTTGTGAGAAAAAAGGGTAAAATAATGCCACTGTGTCAGGCTTCTGAAACACATTTATCGCATCAACTCAAATCATAAATAAACAATTATAATTTAACAAATAAATTTTTACTATTAAATAATTTTTTTTTTTTTTTTTTTTTAGAAAAAGATCCATATCCAATTGATGCGCTACCTACATGCAATCACGCTTTAGCTGTATGCCAACAATCACCAAAATGCATTGAACTTTTCGAAAGTTTTAAAACTTATTGCAAAGTTCGTGATAATAAATGTCGAATGGAAGACAAGTGAGTCAATTTCTATACATTTATAAGAATTTTGTGTGATTTTATTTTGACCTTTTTTTTTATTATCATTGTTGTTCACAGGAATTTGTGCTATGAAGCATGGTCTAAATTAAGATTGTCACCAATGTTTGGTTGCATTTGTCCAAATAACCACATAAAACGACGCTGTGATAGAATATTTAGCATGGTAAATCACAATCCGTGTGTTGGTAAGTAATTTCCATCATCTCATTTTTCCCATATATTTTTGGTTCATTCATTCTATTTTGATTTGAATTTTGGGCACTTAATACAGTTATAACTGTATATATATATGCAAAATTTTTTTCTTGGGCTATGTTTTCATGTAAATGAACTTTTAAAATTCGAATGAGGGCGAAAATAAAATTTGAGATTTCTCCCGGAAGAAGATGGAAAAAGCAAAAAAATGAAATAAAATAAAAGAAATTGAAAAAAAAAAAAAAAAAAAAATACCTGACATTTCTAACTGATCATAGATACGCACGCAATTAGGCTACACTATATATTAGAAAATGATTATGTTATTTAACTCAATTAAATTTTATCAAACAAAATGTGAATGCCTTTTATGAAAAAAAAGCCTCTAAAATATAGTAGGTTCAGTGAGCTTTTTTCACAAGCACATAGAAATATTACATTCTTTATATACGATTTCGCACTTGATTTGATTCTGAATTTCCTTTTGCCCAAATATTGGTCAAAACACCAATAGTGTGAAACAAATAGGCAATTTATCGATGCGCTTGAATACCAAATGTCAAAGAAATAATACGACTGAGAAATCTAAGTAGAGAGTTGACTAAGCATAAACGCATGATGAAACGTTTCAGAAGAGCCATATTTAGTTCGGTGAATTATCTCTCATTTTCTCATTTTCTCTGCTTATAGTTCTCGGTTATGATATATTCATTGACAGTATTGTGAAAGCGCATTTACTTGGCGCCCAATTATAGATGTTTCAACTCAATATAGTTTAATTTTTTTTTTTTAATCTCTTCGTTAGTTATAAAAATCTATTGCATGCAATTTGATCTTTTAAATGAGTGCGATTGAGTGAACAATTTTCAATGCAACATGTAACTGACTTCCTTGAATATAGAGAAGTTCATAATGAAGTGTATTTATCATACTAGTATAGTTTAACAGAATGAAAAGTGTTTCTATTTGATGCACAAATGAAGACTTATAAAATAAAGTCTTTTTTTTTTTTTTTTTTTTTTTTTTTGTTCATCAGAAGGCACATAAAATTAACTGAACCTGGCTTTTTTTCATTATATTAATATATGATCCAATTTAAGCATATTATAGCAAACAATTGCTATAGCATGTTTTTCAATGAACTCATCGTTTCAACGCACTTTCGTTTTGTTGTTTAACGGAAAATAAATGACTGCTTAATAATTTGCGCGTATTATTTATTCATGAATATTGTAATCTGTAGTAGTAATATCTAAAATACATTGAACTTTTTTCTGTAGCTTAAGAATAACAGCAAGATATTCTATAAACTGATGTTATTAATAATTTGTTTTTGTTTTTTTTTTTTTTTTTTTTCTATTGGTCCACCCATCTATCGCCATATAATTTTTGTTTTCTTTGACCACGATGGACCATCTATCGCCATAAATTTTTATTTTTTTCGGACCAATGGACCAACACAACCACCAACCACCTCATCGGCACGTATTAAACAAAAAAAAAAAAAAAAAAACGCACGAAGCTAAACAAAAACAATTTTCTTTTCAATTTGTTCTGCACTTGCACCAACCTGTACTAGAAAAAAAATGGTATTTCAAATGAACAATAAAAAAAAAAATGAGCACACAGTCACTATAACTCCACTACTAACACCACCACCACCACCATCACCACCACTACACGCTATTCTACATTATATTGTTCCACTCGAATAATAAAATATTTCATTTGGTGAGAATTTTGGGCCTGTCTCAGCTATCGCCACATTCATTTTTTAACTGAACCATTTCTTCACCATATTTCAGACCACTTCGCACCACTGCCATCACCGCCACCACCGCATGCATTCTTTATTGAGTCACATAAGTGTAGATTCTTAAACTAATATTCAATTGTTTGTTTGTTTAGTTTTTTCTTTCTTTCTTTCTTTTTATTCTTTGTTTTCAAAACTATTAGTTTATGTTTCGTTTTTGTGTTGTTTTCATAAGGAAATTTAAATTGAAATTCAAACCAAATTATACTTTATTGTGTTTATTAAGTTTCCAACTTGTGAGCAAATTCATAATCTTTGTATAATTTAATGCTAGCTATTCATTTTTTTTTTTTTTTTTTTTTTTTCATTAATTAATTCATTATTTCAATATTTCAAAGTAACTATATTCAAATCACGTGTGTAACATTCATACATAATTTGTTCGATAAATGAAAAAAAGATAAAAGAACAAAAATTGCAACATTTCTAAATATTATTTTCAGCTCATTCGATGTCATTGAATCATTTTACGGAACAAATTTTCGATGACGCCATAATTGATAACAAAATTACCGCCATCAGTGCAAAGGATATGAAAAATCATCATGATTTTTTGTATCCATATAATTTAACTGTGTTTCGAACGATACCAACATTGGATAATGTTCGCTTTCAAGCCGGTACTGAAACCGAAAAATATGAAAACAGTAAGTTAAAATTAAACCAAACAAATCCCAATGATCAATCAACGATCGAACAACCTTCATTCGATGATGTTTAAATGAAAAAAAAAAAAAAAATTAAATAAATAAATAAAACGCTATTTGTTATTATCTTATTTAGCTTTATCCAGTTTTTCGTTGGCCAAAAATATTGATTCAATGCAAATCACATGTGATTCAGTTTATCAGATATGTAAAAGCAATGTTGTGTGTTCAGAATCTTTAAAGCCGGTTATACAATACTGTGACTTCCATATGTGCGATCAAAATGCATGCCAAGATGCACTTCAGGCATTTTATCGATTATCCAATGAGGATTTTACATTAGATAGTGCATTTTGTGTATGCAAGTAAGTCTATCGATGGAAATACGAAAGAAAAATTCAAGAAAAAAAAAAAAAAAAAAAACAACAACAACATGAAATCAATTTCTAAGAAAAAAAACTAAATTGTATGAACGTTTTTAATTAATAGTAAATTGCTGCATCACAGTGATTCGTGCCTCAGAGCGCAAGAAAAATTGCATCCAACATGTGCTAAAAGTACGGACTTGATTGATATTGCTCCATCGAATGGCGCTGTTTATACATCCATTCAACCAGCATGTCATACTGTTGCCGAGGTGTGTCGAGCTGATGCCAGTTGCAGGTAAGAATTTTAACACTTTTAACAGCTTGAATGCTCATAAATGTATGTTTTAAAAATTTTATAATTTTGATTTTTTTTTTCTTTTTGTAAACGAACAAATATAGGTCACGTCTTGAGCAATATGAGCAAGCATGTGCTATAGATAGTTCAACGCTAAAATGTGCTGGTCATCCAAGTGCATGTCGTACAGCAATATTGGCAATATTAGGAACACCATTGCGAACAACATGCTCTTGCCATAATACTGATTTAGTTTACGAATGTTTGGGATGGTATGATATTCAACATTTTCAAAAAAAAAAAAAAAAAAAAAATTAATACAACGTTCAACAAAAAATATATTTATTTATTTTTTCTTTTATTCATTATCTTACAGGTATCGACTCCTCTGGTTGAATACATGTGTTGGTAAGCTTTTTGTCAATCAAAATAGTTATCTATTTTGTAAATAAAATAAAAACTATAGCAAATATTATTATTTTAGCTGAAACGCAACTAGATTTTCATTTGAAACGTTTCAATGAAGTCAGCGTTTCGATGGCATCAAAACCAGAAAATAATATTGATTTAATCACAAGCAGTACAACAACAACAACAAAAACAACAACAAGAGTTACGCTAAGAACTACTTCAACTACACCAACAACGCCAGCAACCATATTTCACAAAAAATCTACGGAAAATCGGGTAAAAGTGAGATAAAATTATCAACATTAATATAATTAATAAACCTAACAATAAACATTAAAAAATCAATACAAATCAGCTCATTTAAAAACAATGAAAAATTGTTTGAAATTAAATTTCATATGCATTTTTTTTTAGTTTCAAAAAACAAATGTAATACAGACGACAACACCAATGACAGTAGTTGTTTTAGAAAAAGTTTTGGTCAGTACACAGCCTGTATTCCCACAAAAATTCAATGTTCACACCAACGAAAATATATTGCCGCAAAAAACGATTGATTACAATAGCATTGCCGAAGAGTTTATTGATCAAAATGACACCATCATCGATTTAATCATGCAAACTCATTTGAAAACTGAGCCAATTACAACTCCTGAACCAAGTATATTAACATTATTACGTGATTTATATTATAGTTAATTTCTTTTCATTTTTTTTTTTGAATATTTTCATAGGGTTTTGTATCGTTCAAAGACCACGACAATCTGATCAGTTGATATCAGTAAATAATGCGCGAAGGGTTTGTATTTTGTTTTTTTTTTCACAATAACTAGATGCATTTAGAATATTACGTGGTTGGTAATTGTCTATCTCCATTGCAGATATATTCATTGGATGACGCAGAATGTAGTGAACTGTGCTTCTGTACGGATTCACTGGTATTAATTTTTTTTTTTTTTTTAATAATATTTACCGATGATTTATTTGAATTTGTTTCAATTCCTTTAATAGGTATTAACATGTCATGCATTGTGTGTTCCAATAGCGCCATGTCGAACAGCATTGGCATTTTATAGTCATGCATCGCCGGCATATCAAGCATTTAGGGGGCGTTGTCTTTGTTATTCGGGCAAATTTATATGCATGAGACCACCACCCGGTGAATATGTATTGCCTGGTCAGTGTCAAACTAAAGTGCTTATAATCAAAATGTATAATATTTCATTTGTTTACTAATTCCATTTATGACTTACATAATTTTAGGTGGCATTTTCCTATTGTTAGGCTTTAGCTCAATGGATGAAGAGTTACTGGGAGCGTACACAAACTTGGGAATTCAAGATACCATTAGAGCCTTTCAACAGTATATTTACAAATATTTACAGAATATTTACAATATGTATTTTTATTTACTTTTATTGTTTCTCCCTAGGTATATCTACAATCATATTGATAATCAGGTTGGTTGAAGAATTTTCTGAATTAATATTGAAAAATTGACTTTTTATGATTAATTTTCTATCAATTTTTTGTCATTTCATTTTAGTCAACGTGCATATTATCAGCATTAAATTTAACGGATGAAAATGCAATAATTTCTGTTAGATTACAAAATTATTCAAACGCAACCCCCATGGATGCATTTGTTGCTCTTAAAGTAAAAATTTTTCAAAATTAATTTTGCCATGTAATTGTTTTTCATTAATTATTTTTCGTCTTTTTTTCATTTACAGAATCAGTGCAGTTTAGTAATGGAACAGATCAGTGTCCATATAAATTCACAAAGTGCTGAGCTGATGGCACATCAGTTGTTAAGTGTATATAAAATGGCCGAGGTGCAATATGTATCTCCCGAAATAAATTGTTCACCTGTTACGTTTAGCTTGTCATTGCTTTCATTATTATTATCACTAACATTATCAATCACACAATTCCTTATGCCTTTACTTGACATCAATTTGTAAGAATAATTGCATTAAGATTATAAATTGTTTTCGCTTAGGAGCACTCACATTTAAAAAATTGGTTCAGTTAAGAAAAGAAGATAATTTAATGATGAAAAGAAAATTAAGAATTAATTAAAATGTTAAATTTGATTTGAAAAAAAAAAAAACTATATTTACAAAAAAAAAAAAAAAAAAAAAAAAAAAAAACACTCAAACATACACAGTAAATTACTTTACATCCATTAATGAAATCATCACGCATTGAAATTTTAGACATACATCATTAAACATATCAATCATTCATAACATCTACCGGTGGAATGAGCAAAAAAATGTATCTTATATAGAACATAGAAACAGGAAATAACTTATAAGCTATAGCATAATTTCTCGGCAACAGAACAGTCAAAGAAAAAAATCACAATAAAATTAAATACAATTAAATGCAGAAATTGAAACGAACAAAAAAGAGAGAGAGAGAGAGATAGAGAAACCCAAACGATACATATCAATGCAATGACTTAAACATTTTTTTCTCTTATTAAAAAAAAAAAAAAAAAAATAATAAGAACAAGAATGATTATGTGTCTTTTTTTCCCGGTTGAAATTAAGACAAATTATTGTTTCCAATTTATTTTAAGTTTAAAATACGAAACATATCTGAAAAAAAAAAAATGCTGTCCAAATTAGATTTCCATAGGAAATTGGAATGCTATACACACACACACACATACACATACACACACACACACAATAGTACATATAAATATATATATGTACAAATCCAATTTTACTATTGATTTCAAGGAAATCGAACGTATGAAATCAATATATTGAGCAATCTATCTGAAATTATGCGAAAAAAAAAAGATCCACAAAAGTTATAAATATAAATTTAATGAGAAAAAAAAAAAAATGAAATAAATAAAATAATAATAAATAAGAATATAATATTAATTTAAAACAAAACAATAAATCAATGCAATCATTCATCTTTGTTGAAATCAAATGTTTTACCGACTGAAAACGGTGAATGAGGTAAATCTTTCTGGGTTCAATTGAAACACATTTTTTTTTTTTTTTTTTTCATTAAATTTATCTTTTGTTTTTATTTCGTATCAGTTGCTTAATCCGGTCTGGCTCGTTCGATAAATAAAACAATATTTCGTGGATGTGTTATAATAAATTAACTTTTTAACAGCGGTTTGTTATTTAGCAGCTTGAAAAGTGGCAAAATTTAAGCATTCAGTACCTCAGACTTTTGTTGAAAAATTGATTAGTTGGGATTCGACTAACTTAAAATTAACATTTTTAGACAAATGTTTGCTTTTTGTTAAAATTTCAATAGTCTCTTCTTCCTTGATTTGCTTATAACAATTGATTGAGTAATAAAATGAATTTCAATTGCATCAAGATATTACAATAAATGTAATTTGCAACCATTGAATTTAATCGCTTCAAGAAATTTTGTCCAACTCAAAAAAAAATCGATTTGCTGAAGAATAATTTGCAAGGTATACGCACATTTAAAAAATGTTTTTGGTTCTTAATTTCATTTGCAATATGCTGATTCTAAAACTCTTGAAAATCTTGCATTTTTTTGCATCTTTGTCATTTTTTACTGAATTCAGTCAGCTATATGCACAAATAAAATTAGAGTTGAAAAACAGCATTCAGTTTTCGATACATTTTATAAAAGAAAATTGTAGATACTTTGAAATTTCTTTGTCAATTTCACTATACCCTATTATACACATAATCTAAATTCAAGTTTTTCTGTGCTCAATTGAAATACAATTTTTTTTTTTTTTCATTCAATTTATATTTTGGTTTTATTTCATATGAGTTGAATAAAACAAAAAAAAAAAAAAAAAAAAAAAAGTAAAATTTGTTGCGGTTGTGTGATGATAAATTATTTAGCAGCGGCTTGTTGTTGAGCAGCTTGAAGGGCGGCAACTTTCATTTCAATAACATCAATAACAGCATTTAGTACTTTTGATTTTTGTCGACCAAGCATATCAATTTTATCCATTTGCTCCTGTACATAATCGACTTTTCGTTTAAAGTAATCTTTTGATGTGGTTATATCTTTTTCAACATAGTAACCGGTGCCAATATCAATGATAAATTTATCAATTTTATTAACGACACCTTTCACATACATGCTTCCAGTCAACGGAACCAAAATTTCCTTGTTCGTCCAGGTGTCGTCTATTTGCTCCAAAGCTTCTTTCGAACCATCGAATTTTGTTTTGGCTATTTTGAGTGTTTGTAGTGAATCTTGAAAAACATTCAACTCCTGTGAAGCAACAAACAAAAAAAAAAAACATCCCCAAAAAAAGAGATTAAGAAGAAAAAAAACAATTAAAACTCACACATTTAATTAAGATATTTGGTTCACATAAAATTGGAAAAAAATTGAACACAGATATTCGATAGAACTTATGTGTGGGTGTTTGCATGACAATTTTATGTGATAATTTTTGGTTAGTCATATTTATGTACCGATTCAAATTCATTTTTCAACTGCTGCAATTGTTGTAAATTGAGCTTCGTTAAATCAATTTGTTGCACTTCTTGTGTTGGTCGTGATGACATTTTGCTAGTGATTGTTTAAATACTTTTAATTGATATTTCTTTTTTCTTTGTAAAAAAACCAAAAAAAACAAAATAATTCACTTCTTAGAACCTAGTGTGTTTTGACATAAAATGTGGTCGCTTTATGATTGTGACAAAAGCCAAAAGAAATAATCAACCATGTTACATGAAGTTGGTTAGGATAAATCCATTTTTTAGTTTGTCTTTTTTGCCAATAGATGGATTTTTTGTACTGCTCAGTTTGTTTTGTTTTGTTTTTGGTATTTTCTATTTCAATTTTTTAAATAAAAAATTCATATTATTTCAGTTTATCAATTTTTTTTTTTTTTATTGAGAACAAATAATTCCTATACATTTTTAGCTTAAAAACGCACATATTCACTTATTTGGTACATCTGTTTATTCAATTTTCGACATGGTCAATAAACACATTATCTCACAAGTTAAAGAAAAGAGTAACATTCCAGTTGGAACAAAACTCAAGCACAAAGATGTTTTTTTTTTTTAAAAAAAAGTTTTTATAATTAAGTAAAAGATTTTTTTTTTTTTTTTAAAAAATAAGAGAAAAACTACATAAAATAGATAATGCCATCGTTCTGTTCTGTTATCGTTTTCCATTCAAATTAATTATTCATCATTTTGCAACACACATACACATTATCATTATTAAAAAGCGTAAAGGTGAAAAGGAATACTTTTTAAAAATAAGAAATTGATCGGATAAATGTTGCTAAAATGATCACCTCAACCGAAAAGGAAATGTTTTTTAATAGTGTTCATGGCCAGTATGAACTGGTGCGGTTTTATGTACGATCGCATTGAAGCTGTAATATAAAGAGAAAAATGAAATAATTCGGAATTAACTATAGATTGATCATTAAATCAAACACACATTTCCAAAGAGAAAAAGAAGAAAAAAAAAAAAAAAAAATACTGACCCATTCAACTTATCAGCTGTGTAGTCAACGGTACGAATAGAACCATCTGGTTCTACCAAGGAATATTGACCTGGAATTAACACAAAAAAAAATTATTTCATATTTATCTCTTTCATTTTTCTTTGTTTGTCACTTTCAATTCAAACAAAATTTTAAATAATTTTAAAACAATACAATTATACAAATTAATTGATACCTTTGACAACATCACCGTCTCGAGTCTCGTGTTGCGATTTCACATCACCTGTATGGTAGTCATTGACACCATATTTGAATGCATATTTTGGTGGTGCCTGAATTGGTAACGAAATGAATAAAATAAATATGTATGTACACAAGCATACAGCAATTGAATGTTACTGCATTAGGTTGTCGGATGTGTATTGTTTTAGCATTGATTGTGATAATGCAACAAAAAAAAAAAAAAAAAAAAAAAAAAAAGAGAAAATAAAATCGAACGAAAAGCAATCCGAAGTAAAACATATATAGATTATAATAATGATAAGGCAAAAATGGAATAGTTTGTCTTAATTATCTTTTAAAGTGTTTAAAAAGCGATTTAAAAATGACTTCCACTCTCAAATTATCATTTTTGTTGGAATTGAAACGATTTAAAGAGTGTTGAGAATACAAGCACCACAAAAACAATCAGATTGTTATAATGATGCACGTCTGTATTTCTCTCTTTTTACGTCACATAAAGATCGTCCAATTTGCACGGTATTATGTATGCAATGGCACTGACCTCGAATTTATTTATCTCGTTTTTTTTTTTCTTTTTTTTTTTCAAAGTGTAATCTAACTTTCACTGATTCATTCACTCTGCTAAAGAAGATGTGCAGCGCTTCATTTTTCCTGTGCACATACGTATTCGCATAACTTGTATTGAGTCATATGTTGAAAAGAAAAAAAAATAGGCAGCACAACGTGAGATAAATGAGCAGAAACAAAGATAACAAATTGCAACGAATGATAGGCTAAGCACAAAACGCTAATGAATGTATATAAAACTGTAAATATTATATTTAGATGGCGATGCTCTTTACTGACGGTAATTGAAATGAGTGTGGATAACATAATGATTGAACCAGCTCATTTTTATTGATCTTGTATGTGCAAAATCATTTGTAAGGCCCGGCTTTCATTGCAATAGGAAAACGTGTGGATATGCTTACACATTTGCTCATATTAATGTAAGATTTATATATACATTTTTTGCATTGATTTGGCTTTCTCATTTCTGGTCTATTTGGATTTCGAAAATCTACATCAATTACAATTTTTGACTTATTGACGGTACCAATGTCAAAATAAATGAAATAGCTTAATAGCCATCGTTTTATTTGCATTTTTTTACTTACATAGTAATCAACATGCTCATCATCATGTCCCAATTCATGTACGCCTATTCTGGATGATGCAACTGGTTGATAACTGCCACCGTTATCAAAGCTATCACCTTCATGCGTATTGCTGAGATCGTGTCCTGCATATTGGTAGTCCTCAAATACTGGATAAGCAAATGCGGTACAACATAAAGCAGCTGATGCAAGGATAATGAACTGAAATAATACAAATGGACAAAAACATGTTAGTTAATTACAAATTCGCTCAAGACATTTTGTGTTGTATTTCTCTCTCTCTCTCTCTCTCTCTCTCTCTCTCTCTCTCTCTCTATCTCTTTCTCTCTCTCTCTCTCTCTCTCTCTCTCTCTTTGTAAATTTTAATACAAAGCCTTAAGTGTAATATGTGAATCTGAAAATGCACCACGATTTCCCTCATATATAATTACGACATCTATTTATGGCTCTTATCATCGATCAAGTCTAAGCTTGCATCACAGGTCTAATCATGAAGAAGAAACATGACTAGTAGAAGATGAAAAAAAAAACCACTAAACATGTTATTGAACGTCTTGTCTTGTCAAAAGCTATTGACCTATGATTACTAATCACAAAATACATTCATATGAAAGTGAATACAGGAATGTATAAATCACCTCACAAACAACCGGCTCTTTATAATTTCCACTGCATAAAAATAGGCATATCATGTACCGGTAAAACTGTAAGTATTTTTTTTTTAATCAAATACAATGCTAAACAACAATATGTAATATAATATAATAAGCCAATTGTACAAACTAACAAAATGAGAAAAAAAAAAGGAAAAAATTCCAACGAGCAAAATCAAGAAATAGCAACATATGTCGGACCGGTGTGCATAAAAAAAAATAAAAGAGAAATAACCGTAAAAACATATGTAGCTGTAACTGTAACTGGCATTTACTACTCATCTTTATATTTATTGAAAAATATCAACATGATATTCTGTGTATTTCGTAACAATGAAACAAAATGAAAAGAAAAAAAAAAAACAAAATTAATCTGAAACAAAAAAAAAAAAAAAAAATCATTTGAAGTGAGGAGCATTGACGTTGCTGCAGACTTGTTTCTCGTTTTATGTCCAAGAATCTCGTGCAAATGCATTTATAAGAAATATTATCCACACAAATACATTTTATTTTAAAAATCATCATTAACATCCTCACAACACAGAGTTACGATAAACTATATTTAAATTTTTTGGATTTTGATAAAATGAAAATAATTTTTTTTTAATAAATTGTTTGCATTTAACGTATGGATTTCAATGTGGATTCGATAAACGAAATAGTAAATAAGTCAATATTTAGATGATTTGGACATGTACAACATATGAATGAGTATCGTTTGCTAAAGGTAATTTTGAATTCTGAAGTGTATGCGCCGAGAGAAAGAGGCATACCACGAAGACGATAATTGGATTCCCTGAAGAATGATTTAAATGAAAGAGGATATGATTGGAATAGGGAAGACCTCAAGACCTGGCTCTCAAGACAGAGCATGCTGGAGAAGAATTGTTAGAGGGAGTACCATTACTAGACAGACCAGACGATGAAATGGCATTAATGGTCTATAAATGATTGTTGTTGTTTGTTTTTGCATTTGATTCGCAAACAGGTTGACACTCAATGCGCAAGTTCACTTTCATTCTTTCATAACTATCTTTTTAAACGCGTTTTATTGACACTCGTCGTTTCGTTTTTTCTTTTGATATCACAATATTATGATATTTTATATCATTTAACCATTTATAATATTATCAATCGGATATTATAGTACATTGATGATAAGTGACGCATAAAATCTAACAAAATTAAGCAATGATTCAAATTAAACAATTTTAAAATGAGGCTTTGGCACAAAAATGTTATTTTAGTTTTGTGAAGGGACGAATAATCAAATATTTAGGTAATAAATAATTCAATTGATAGTTTTAACTTGACTAGAAAGAAAGAAAGAGAGAAAGAGAGAGAGAAAGAGAGAGAGAGAGAGTGAGAGTGAGTGATATAGATAAACAAAAAAGAAAGGTAAACCATCTTAACCGATATTATAGGAAGTAAACGAAGCATATCGATACAACACAATATAAATTGCAACCAAAACCATTCTCGATCTCTTTTATTTCAAGTGATCCGATATGTGATTTTATAACCAATTTAAATGAAAATTAAATAATCAACTTCAATGGAATTACGTGTTTGAATAATGGAAATGAAAAAAAAGAAAAAAAAAAAAAACTTATTTTGTTTCAAATAAAAGCAATGGATTAATTTAAAAGAGTGTATTGAATAAGCTAAAATTGTATCGCATGAAATGATTGTTTTTTCTTTTTTAATTCGTAAAACTTGAATTTGTCCTCTTCTCTCACTGACAATCAATATTATTTCAAATGAATATATAATAATTGATTGAAATTGATTGCAAATTATTTGAATGTCCCAATTTTAATTTGAATGTATGAATGAGCTTCATTGTATACCAATTTCAGGGAGAGCGCCATGTCTTTGATAAGTTTCATCTCTATCATTTTATAATGCGCAATCCTATTTTATTTAATGTTCTTAATTCGTATTTGGCAGTTATTTTACAACAGATATCGAAGGACCATTATATTTCAACAGCATAAAATATAATATATTTGCACGTTTGTGTCAATTTTAAATTATTATGAAAATATGTGATTAATTCTATTTGATAGTCTGTAATAACGGGGAAAAATTTAAATTATTCTAAATTCCTAATACAAATAAATATTTTGAAATTTTGAAAAATTTAAATTTCCTTAGATTTTTATCGTTATAAATCAAAAAAAAAAAAAAATTTAGAAAATACAAAAAAAAAAGAAATATGTTAAAAAATTAGAAATTCTCAAATTACCTTAAATGCCATTTTGCTAAAAAAAAATTTGTGATAAAACTATGTAAAACTGGACAAAAATTCCACTGAAGCTACTATTTTCAATTGATAAATACACAATTCTTTTAAATTTGGTTTATCGTAAGTTAATTATTTTTTTCTTTCGTCGAGTTTTTTTTTTGTTTTATTTTGTTGGTTTGATTTGTTGGAGTGATACGTTTGCTGAACCACTTTTGAACTGAGAATGATAACTCTAAACTTAACAACGGCTTCTTTTATATTCCAAATGAAAGCGAAATTCACCTTGCGATTACGATAAATACATCTTTTTTCATATGTATTCACATATATATTTGGTTGATTTTCAACACATTTGAAAAAGCAAAAAAAAAAAAAAAAGAAAAAAAAAGAAAAATAGCGGGTAAAATGTGGCATATAGACAAACCATACATAGATAGATGCACAGAATGAAAGCATGGGCCTCAATACTATTATATTCAATGAAATTGATAATATGTATTGTGTTGTCTGCATCGTGATTTGCGCCAAAACAGAGCTTGTATCGAATGAAACATTACATTGGAAGGCGAAGATAAAACAAAAACTACTACATTCATTGATGTGAAAAAGAAAGAAAAAACCACAAAAGAAAAATACCATGAAAGAAGAAGAAGAAGAAGAAGAAGAAGAAAATCATTTGCAGAAAGTTTTGTCACGTTGCACTTGTGCTGGTGTTGATTTCTTTTGTTTTTATTTTCTTTTGCGCATAAGAAAATTCACTAATTCAAATCAATGTATTGGTTAAATTCAATCTAAATTGATGCAACATTCATCTATAGTCCAATTGATTTTGATTTTAATTTTACTATACAGCTCTAATTAATACATAACCAAAGACAATAATTAACAACATTTTGGTAAGATAGTGAATAAATGATTGTGGTAATTTGCCCCCTTTTGTACGTTGTAAAAGTATTGTTATACATTTTTTTTTTTTTTTTTTTTTTTCTGAAAAAGTAACAGTAACATTTTCTGTAAAATACTAATGTAAATCAACATGAATGAATTTTTGATCAACAAAAAATCATTCCATTTGAAAACTTCAACCAATTCAGATTAAAATTCAAATTCCTACATGATTCTTATACAATTTTATTCATATTTTCATTCAGTTTGGTCATTTTATTTTATTTTGTTGAAAACAAACAATTAATCAAAAGTGACAGAAATTGAAATTCAATTACAATTTCAATCATAAACAAATCAGCGGCATATCTCAAATATTGATTTACTATCATTCCATAGATCTAGTATGTGAATTTTTAAAATTGGGTAATTTTTTAAAGCGAAAATCCAAAATTTAAATGCATAATTTTAAAGCGAGTTTTTTCCTAAATGTTTATTACATCAAATTTTGCTTGTGTTTTTTATGTGTATATTTATAATAACTTGGTTCACGAAGACTTAATAATTACAAATGCTTTCATTAAATTCATCATCATTTTATGTAAGAAAGAAAAAACTAATTAATTATTGGATTATGTTTCCGAAATATTTGAAAAGAGATTCATTTTGCGCTATTTGAAGCCAATTCATTTATACATACGATAACGTTTTTCTCATTACAATATTTATATTTGCATTGCTGTCAAATATTTTAAAATTTAGATTGTTAGCATCCTGAATTGCAACGAGCTACAAAGTTCATGGAACTCAGGAAATCCCATTCTTTGTACGCATTGTTCATTGATGGTTAGGAATTGTGCAAAACAATTAATAAATTAAAATAGTGCGCATGGTGAGAGAGTCATTTATGAATATCTCATTGCATTCGGTTTCAAGAAAAAAAAAAAAAAATTCAATAAAATTTACAAACAATAACCAAATACATGTGCGCGTGGTCTCGCACACACAAACTTGATAAAATCATATAAAATTCAGAAATGTTAAAGACTATCTAGCAGATTGGTATTAATAAATTTAATTATTTTATTATTATAAGTCAAGAGGAAGCATAACTAACTGTAAACATAAGATGATTTAGTCAGATTTCGTATTTTTTGTTTATTTTCTCAATCAGTAAAACAATGATTCGATAATAAAGGTGTAATAAATGAACGAAAGTCTATGTATCCGGTCTTGATTTGCTCTTTTATTCGAAAGGTGATATACTTTGCACAATTTGCTTCTGGCAAAATTAATATTTTATCATCAGAATCAATTTACATTTTGTTGTTATATTGTTTTCTATCATTTTCTCCTTCTCTTTGATTTTCTTTCTAAGCAATCGTTCAAATCAAATGTTCAATTCAATTAAATGTCTATAATATAAATAAATAGAAATGTTCCATTGTAACTAAACAACATAATTAATTACAAATGTTATGTTATAATTTGAAAAATTGTTTAGATTTATAAATTGATTGGTAAAATTTATAAATCGCTCATAATCATTTGCAAAAACAAATACAATTCTTCGTAATCAATACTTTTCTTTTTTTTTTTTTTTTTGTATTTCTGTGTGTTTAATAGGATCCAATTGCTTAGATCCAACCAAAAAATTTCAGTTTAGACTCATTTGAGTGCTCCTATCCGCAGAAATCTTTAGTAAAAGGCGAAAGATTTATTTGACATCGAATAGAAGCCAGAGTAACGAGACAATGGATACGTAGCAAGCTTATGTATTTTATTTTGCCATTGCTCCAGTGAATTATAACAGCGCATTGAGAGAAAAAAACCAAATTGTTGCTCATCGTTCTTGCTCAGCGTATATACATTACGTGTTTGCATTATTTGTTCATTTACTCTCTATATGCGATAGCATTCGAATTTTATTTTTTTTCAGGACAAACAATTTAAATGTTGCTTACATTGAATTCATTTAAAAATATAAAACATTGTTTGAAATAATTCGATGTATAAGATTTTATACTTAGATGTTTAATATTCATTATCCGTACAAAAGAAACAGACAGCAAACAAATTTTCAAATCATCATTTTCATTTGCATGAAATGAAGAAATCAATGCTGATAAGCCGGTGAATGAGAAATACGGCACAAGTAAGAATTAAATCGAAATTATATCGTGTAAATGATACATTATTGATTGCAAAAAAAAAAACTCGCGTATGAAACATTTTGAAGAGTTTTGTAGTTGAATATGTTATGTCGTCACATGATTTGCAATGAGATTTGAAAAAAAAAAAAAAAATCTATCATTTCATTATTGTAAATCATTTTTGATTTGACATGAAAATGAATACACTTCTGAGAATTTTATACAGTTTTTCTATTTGCAATTAAATATTGAAACAAATTTTGCACTGTGAATTTGTTTAACAAATTATTAATTACCATTGTTTTTTCTTGTTTCAAACAAAATGTATATGTTTTTATAAAAAAAAAAAAAAAAAAACTAAACAACGTGATTAATGAATTCTAATTGATTTATGCTATGATATTATTATTCGCTTATGATTTTGTGATGTTTGAATATTCGATTTAAAATAAAAACATCATATTTGATTACCAAATAAAAGCGACGACATTCAAAGCTGTCTAAAATATACTTTTTTTTTTTTGTTTTTTTTTTTCTTGTACAGACATTAGGAGTGGAGCTGCGCCTATTTTCATTGTACAACGAATCAATGAGTTTCCATATTTACAATTGGTACAAAAACTATGACCAGTTGAGATAGAAATCCACATATGTGGCACACTTTTATTAGATTGCATTAAAACAGTATTAAAAAAAAAAACGGCATCAAAGCAAGAGAGCAAAAATTTAATAATAAAGACGAAACATAAAAATATCAGCTAAGAAACAATTATGTAATTTTTTTACTTTCATATTGTGAACACAGAATCTTTTCGCTATATGTATATTTGATTTTATTTTCATTTGGAGCCCCTCTCATTGCACTCATACATTTGTCAATTTCAAGACAAAAGATTTATCCAATAATACTGTATGAATTTGTTCGGCTCAATGATTTTATAGCCTCAAATTTTATGGCAGTAAGAGTTAACAAAATTTTCTATTCGTTTGTTGCATTTGAATAACCATTAACGACGAGAAAAATAAAATTTAGGTAAAATCAAACTACCATAAGCATTAAATCACAAATTAGGAAACGTATTGAAAATCATACAGAAGAGAGAGAGAGAGAGAGAGAGAGAGAGAGAGAGAGAGAGAGAAAAAAAACTATTTGTTTATTTAGTGCAAAATAATTTGAAAAAGAATGTTTAAAGAATTCAAACAAATGCATATTGAACGATGAGATACGTTTATTTGTCACCAAAATATGAATAAAATGAGTCGTGTTTTGTGTGTGTGAAACGACAACGATGAGGCGACATACAAGAACGAACATTTTTTTTACTTGAAGCAATGTTATAATTCACTGGAGCAATGGCAAAGTAAAACACATAAGTTTGCTACGTATCCATTGTCTCGTTACTCTGGCTTCTATTCGATGTCAAATAAATCTTTCGCCTTTTACTAAAGATTTCTGCGGATAGGAGCACTCAAATGAGTCTAAACTGAAATTTTTTGTTTGGATCTAAGCAATTGGATCCATTTAATCAAAATAGAAAGAAAAAAAAAAAAACAACAACAACAACAACGACAACGACAAAACTTGCGCAAAAATTCGATTGCTATAAATAATGATTGGTCGGCAAGTCAGTTAAATTTCTTAGATGTACTAAAGATTCAACGGCGATTCCATAATTTTAACCAGTTTGTAGCTGATTGTGAGATTATTGAAACTTGATTTCGCAATAAAATGCTTTTAATTTATTGCCATTTATTTAGTTTTTTGTACTTTACATGTGTTTTATTTATTTTTTTTCGCATACGATAGTCAATGTTATTGATTACTTGCAATGGTATCAAATGATTGTATTGGGTTAAAATTAGTTGGATCATGTTTTCTTTAATTAAAACTCAGTGGAATTCGGTTTTGTAGAAGAAAGAGTGTGAAAATCACATTCGTACAAATAGAATAGTTATGGTTTAAATGCATATTTGTAAAAGAGTGAGAAGTCACGTATGATATGTGCTTAGCCTATCGATCGATGATTCGATTAAATGTGACATTTAATATGGCTCTGGTCGATTATATTAGGAAACATTTAAAATACCAAAAAAAAAAAAAAAAAAAAAACAAACAAACAAATAGCAGTAAATGCTTCTTTTTTTTTACTTATTTCACCTACTTTTTCATCGTTACTTTTAGTGCGAGAGCGCACATGCCGCCACTTTGAGCGGTAGCAAGCTCAATGAGGCAATGGTACACAATTAATAGAGATTGTATGACGATTCTGCAACACAAAATGTATTATCTTTGAATCTCTCTGTGTGTATGTGTTTTTTTTTTTTTTTTTTTTTTTTTTAATTTGTATTCTCTTGAATTTGAACTTTTAGGGAGAGCAAGAGCAACCATTTGCTTAATATTGAGCAAAGAAAATGGAATTATTATACTCTGTGAACGAGAGCCGAATGAATATAGAGAATGAAACAAATAAAACATTGGGTTGCGTGCCCATGTATGTTTGCGCTGCTCGCAGATGGGTTTAGTGTGCATTTAAAATCTCATTGAAATCCGTATTTATCTACATTTAATGCCACAATCTTCTGGTCTATATACAATTTATAATATCGCACGTTACGTTAAATTGTTGTTACTTATGAGCTGCTTTACTTTGTATTCATATAAGATTTTTAAAAATAAACCAATGTATCAAAATATCAAACAAAAAACCACTTTCGTCGAGCGACGAAACTAAAATACAAAACACAAAAAAAAAAAAAAAATAAAAAAAATTCTCATTTTTCAATATTTATATTTTGAATGGAAAGGAACAAACTTATAACATTGGCCGTAATGTATCAAGTAAAATTCTCTATTGAAAATCAGCATCAAGTCAAAATGGAGTTCTTTAATAAATTCAATAAACTTTTTGGCAATAAAGAATTTAATTTCATGTTTTGTATTTTGAAAAATCGTGCAAAAAATACAAAATACATATTTTTATAATTTTTTTATGCCTAATATTTAGAAAGCAATAATATTCTCTCTTTTAATCTTATCTCCTTTAAACTATGAATATAGAAGTGTTAGCTGCATAATATTCGATTTTATAAACGAAATATATGTGAGTTAAGGGAGAGAGTGAGTGTTATAACAAAAAATATTTGCAAAAATATCGTAGAATTTTTTTTAAAATTATATTTTTTCTAAATATTTTATCGGAGTGACATAAAACACATCATGAGAAGAAATTGAACAGAAAACATAGACTTCCAAAATAAAGTACCAGTAAATACGATGCAATGTTGAGCTCCCAATAGATTTATGTGTTTTTTATTTATTTATTTATTTATTTTTTTTTTTTTTTTTTTTGCTTCTTCATCGTTGTGGCATTTGTCTTTGTCTTCATCGTCAACGGCGAGGTTCAATTTGACGTAACAACAAATATACTTGAACAAATATCCACAGGTCTTATAAACTCATATTTTTTTTTTTTTTTTTTTTTTTGCTGTCGATTTGATTCATTTATAATAACTACACCATTGCATTACCGATTGCAATACATTGACACAATCTTTCAGAAAAACTCTTCCGAGGTTTCTGACACGAGAGTGCAAAGTGACTGCTGCCAAGAGTTCAATTTGATCACGATATTCCACATTTTAGCGAAAAAAGAAAAACGCAACAAAAACATAATATGATGACGGAACGTTGATTAACGTTAACATTTAAATAAAGTCAAGTCAACTGAACCGATATTTTTCATACAACATATGAATGTTTATTGTATTCGTTGTTGTTGTTGTTGTTGTTGTCTTGGCATCAGTCGATTGTGTCATATATTTTACTTCAATTAGTGGTTTACCTACATTAATGTGCGCTTGGTTCCTACTTTCCATGTTGACAATTGCATCAGTAATACTATCTAATACTAGCCAAATCATGTAAAATGTTTGCTCAAGCGTTTGTAACCAAAAATAATAACAACAACAATGTTTAGTGATATTATTTAATGCATGCGACAGTGAAATGACAACTTTGGTATGAATGTATCGTTGTATTTAAGAACGTTGTGCTTTACGTGTAGAAGTAGAAAATAAGAAGCCATCATTGACACCATCGCTCATATTCACTCTCTCTTTTTTTCTCTCTCTCTCTCTCTCTCTCTCTCTCTCTCTCTCTCTCTCTCTCTCTCTCTCTCTCTCTCTCTCTCTCTCTTTCTCTCTCTCTCTTTCAGCCAACATATTCGGTTGTCATTTTGTTGAATTTTTGCTGCGCGACCAGATGCTAA
Organism: Resseliella maxima; assembly: GCA_029041755.1. Lineage (NCBI taxonomy): Eukaryota > Metazoa > Arthropoda > Insecta > Diptera > Cecidomyiidae > Resseliella > Resseliella maxima. The sequence goes on from JAQOWM010000801.1 coordinate 49,884, forward strand.
TACAGTAGAAACTGTTCATAATAATTGGTGCACGATTGTATATTTAAAATGTAAAATGTGTTCGCGCTTTTATAAGGTCTGTTACAATGATTACGACATCCAATTTAACAATAACGTTCGATTGTAGCCGTTCAAATGCAATGGGCACAACATTGTGCAGATATCCATAAGGTGCAGTTGATGTCACTTGCAAATAATGTGCACTGATCCTGATCTAGTCCATCTTCTTCTTGTTTGATCGGCAACAATGCTTCCGATTCTAGTTTTTAAAAGAAAAACAAAAAAAAAAATAAAAACAAAAACAAATATGTCACGCTTGTTGTCTCATATGATTATATAATATTTTATCGATTCTCACGTCTATGCACTTTTAATTAAAGAAAAAAAAAATTGTTACGGTGTGTTGAAGTGTTTCAGTTCGCTCGAATGTAATGCAAAACAAGCGTCGGTTGTACACAGGGGAAATAATGACGGACGGCCAAAATGCAAAATGTAGCACATATAACATAAATTCGACGATGTATGCTATATCAATTCGATAATCGCCAAATAAGAGTACTAAACCAATAAAAGTTACTTAAGGCGTGAGTGGGGCATTTAGGATTAACGACAACAACAACAACAAAAATGCAACCGCAATATAGTCAGTTGGTGGAGATCAATAACGGGAAAAAATATATGAGATGAAAAATGTAATTTTCAAATGAAAATAGAAAATATATGCAATTTAACATAAAGACATAGAGACACAGCTAGAAGCGACAAACGATTGCAATCAGTGTGCATGTATTTGAATTATAGTTGGCGCAGCCAATGAACATGGGCAAATCCTGTATAAAAGACGCTATGTTTATGCGCAAAATTATCAGTTTGAGTTTTAAGGAGTTTAAGCAAACAACCGATTTTGCTATTTCGGTACATTTTCATTGCATCTCTTGTTGTTCCAAAAACACCAAAACATTCCAACAAATTCGATTCAATTTTGTTACGGCAAATTAAACGTGTTTTTTTTTTTTTTTTTTTTTTTTCAAAAAAAATTAGAATTGCAGACGAATAGTCGCTGCACATATAGTTTGTTGAATTTTATAATAAATTTTGAATTTGAAACACATTGCCTGAATAGAAGAATAAATTGCAAATAACGACAAATTGGTTATAAATATAGAAATTGTTTAAAGATGAAGGTACATATTATTGAGTATCAAGTTCTTTTCGTGATATATTTAGTTTCATTTTTTTCATTTAAATATTAAAAGTGATAATCATTCAATATAAAGAATAAAGGAAATTTTTTCTATTTTTCAAGACTCAAATGTAATTAAGATGAAAATTCCGTAAGTTGTATTTGGAGCGAAAAATCAATAAAAAAAAAAATAGAATCTAATTTATCGTGACTGTTTTGGATGTTACAACCATTTTGCTATATTACAATAGAATCTGCAGCAAATTCATATATTGTACAACTATGTGCTTTCATAAATCCCATTAGCGTTTGCGGATAGAGAGAAAATTATTGCTGAAATTTTGTTGTTCGAATTCGATGCCATTTTGGTGCTACTTTTTCTTATAAAAATTAAACCAAAATAATTCACATGATTTGTATTGGAAGCATTATATTTTATATTGAGTCGTAGCACCGGTATATTAACATATGTATAATTCAGATTTCCATTTTCGATTTCGAATGCATATTTGTAGTGCATTATCATTTACCTCTATATTAAAATATCAGAAAGCAAGCTTAAAGTAATCAAAATGCAATAAAATATTCATGTACAAGAGTATACAATAGTTTTATATTTTCAATATGTCCCCCCGCAAAACCAATATTTGCTTTATATGACATTTATGTATTTTTCGTTTAAACTTATTTTGTTTCTTATGTTTCTCCATTCAATTTTACCGTCGATCATTCAATTCTCGTTAACTCTTCCGGTCTACGTATTTTCATTGGAAAATAACTTTGAGTAACGTTGAATTATACATTTAGTTGTTTTGGATGGACTTTCCAGCTTCAATGCATCACATTATATGTTTCATTTTTGTTCGTAAAACAAAACCAGATTTTCAAATACATGAAGTTTCGATGCTGTCATTTTATGTAAATTTTTATTTTCTTGTATATTTTATTTGTTTATACGGAACGATAGAATTGATTTTCAGCCGAGTTGAGCGGTTCGATTGCGTTTTATTTCTTTTCCTTTAGTTTTTGTTTGTTATTTTGTGTGTTTTTTTTTACAATCTCTTTTACTATTATATCAATGTTCCGTATGTTTTTTTTTTTTTTTTTTTTTTTTTTTGTATTTTGAAAGATCCCGCGTTTTTGTTGCTTTTACTTTCAGTGTATTTTGGTGGTTTTTGCAATCGTTGCTGTGTCTAATGCCATTCCAATTGAGCTCGGACATTATGCATCACCCGTCTATGCACCAGTTGCTAAAGCCATATTACCTGAACCAATCGTAAGTGTTTAAGTGTTATATCCAATTAATTCCTCATGTATTGCCAAGATTATATTTTTACGCTGTTATGTTAGAGTGTCGCGTAACCATATTAATTCATATTGCATCTGAATCAAACTCAGTCTGAGACAAATTAAATTATTTATCGACGCAAATTACATCGTTTTCATATGACAATAATCAATATAATGTATGTGCGTTTGTGTGAGAAATAAACTTTTAGGAGAAACTTGAGTACAAGGATCAAATTAATTACATCAGAAATTGAATTCATTGAATCGTTGAACAATGTTTACCAAAATTAAAAAAATTAATAATGTTAAATTAACAATATTGTTAATGGAATTTTAGTCTTTAAAGTTATTTTTTTTGTATGTATTATCTCGATTGAAAAATCATCTAAAATACTTGTTCTCTTTCCTTTCTTGAGTGTTCTTGAGAAAATTATCATACGTAAAAAAAATGGAACATCATAAGTGGAAAATGTCAAATAGTTTTAAAGAGACTGTGTGTTATTCAATATTGAATTGAATTTACAGAAAATCAAGAGTAGAAAAGAAATGATCACTCCACTAATATTATCAATGTTAATCACGCAGTTTTGTTGAAAAAAAAATTTTCTTGATTTTTTTTTTTTTATATTTTTTTATTCCTTTTTTCATATACAAATCAACCTAATTAGGCATATCCAAAGTATTCATATTCATATGGAATCAAAGATCCGCACACTGGTGATATAAAATCACAGGCCGAAGAAAGAGATGGTGATGTAGTAAAAGGTAATATTTATTATTATTAAAATGAAATATAATCAATTACTCACATATTTGGGTTAATATTTAAATGTTCATCATATAATAATTCATTTGAATGTGAATCAAATAAAACAACATCATTCATATACTCATATATAGGACAGTACTCTTTAGTTGAACCAGATGGAAGTGTGAGGACTGTGGATTACGTAGCCGATGATCATAATGGGTAAATGTTTTATTTACTTTAGGCATTCAAATCATATATGGCAAGGTGAAGAATCGCAGGGGGAAAGGGGGTGGGGTTTGTAAAATTTGAAATGGAAGTTGAAGACCTTTTTTTTAGCTCATCAATATTTGAAAATAAATTTGAAAAATTCGAGGAGGGGTCCTCTCGGAGAATTTCAAGGGGGAGGTTAAAACCCAAATACCCTCCCCCTGCCCATGTATGATTCAAATTAACAAATCTATTGTTAAATTGCTTTATCTCTCTCTCTCTCTCTCTCTCTCTCTCTCTCTCTCTCACTCTACCTCTCTTTCATTTTCTCTTTCATTCTTTATTTTCATCTTTCAACTAATTTAGATTCAACGCAGTCGTTCATAAGTCCGTATCACATGTGGCGGCCGCAAAAGTGATTGCAGCACCAGCACCATTACATTATGCACCAGCTCCACTGATTAGTCACTATCGTTAACTGTGAATTCAAAATGTTGGCTGTACAAATTGTGCGAGATATTCATGAAAAACACCAAATTGGAATATCGGCTGTACGATATCCATTTGCTTAGGTATCATATAATCACTTCATTTTCGGATGATGTATTATGATTGTTTTTTTTTTTTTATTTTTTAATAATTTCCAAATGGTTGCATTTTTTTTACATTTTATGTTCTTTATTACATCTCTATCCAAAATAATCTTCAATGTCTTGCTGGAGCTTCTATACTTTTTTCTCTTCTAATTTTAAATTAAAAGAAATTTTTTTTATTTTTTTTTTTTTATTTTTTTTGACTTTGTTGTTTGGTATTCCTCATCCAAAAATGATTTAATCAAAGCATGAATTTGGACCATATAGAAAAATGTATGAAATAAAACGATTTATTCTCATTTCATATTCATATTTGAACTTGTAGCTTCGGCATAATTTTAAAAATGTATAAAATCTATCACAACAAATCTAGATTTTGGCATGAAAGAAATAGAATGATTGAAAAATCACTTGAACATTTATATAATCGAATAAATAGAAGCTCAATATTTCCATACGAAACAGTTCAAGCATCGAAATCAAAACAATGTTGAGAAACTCAATAACGAAACAAAAAAAGACACGGTAATTCTTCACATTCTACATGCTTGAATATGTCTCGGTCTGTTTTTATTTTAAAGTTTTTTTTTTTTTATAAATTTTATACATGGATCAATGTTTGAGTTCCAAGAATTCAACCCTCACCTCTTGTGATATTTTGTTCCATTGCATCAAAGTTCACTTCATTAAAACATTATCTCTTTCTCTATTTCTCTCTCTCTCTCTCTCTCTCTCTCTCTCTCTCTCTCTCTCTCTTTCGTTTGCTCTTGTAATCTCATATCCGAATGATCGTTTAGAGAATATTTTGGTTTACAATGTTAGAACAAGTCTCCAAGTTTGGGAAATTATGTTAAAAAAAAAAAATAATGTAATCAAATTCCAATAAGATCTGGTATAAATTAAATGGAAGCAGAGAAGAAGAGACATAATTGTATATAATTTGGCCGAGATTGAGAAACTTTGCACAGTATAAACTTAATATTTACCTCAATGGCTTTCAAAATGTTTGAATTTCTATATTGCCGACAGAAATTCTTTTTCTTTCTTTCCACATTGATTTTCTTTGTTATTTTACTTTGATTAATTTCAATTTATGCTCATTTCTCATCAGATAATAAATTTTAATTTTAAGCTTAACTATTATGCACTTAACCAACATTTCATATTTTATACAAAAATATACTGTTAAATATCAAATATATCATTTTTTTTAAATGTAATAGCATTCATTTACAGAAAAAAAAAAGTTAAAAAAAAAAGTTTAAATAAATAATGTGAAAACATATTACATTCGTATTTGGATTTGTAAAGTGAACTAATTTAACGAATATAGTGACACAGAAACTGTAAAGATTTTCACAGCACAATTTATGGTGTTGTTGAAATTTAAACCTTGGTGAAGAACATACATACATAGGAGTGATTGAGTGCTCGGGCAATTAATCAGAAAGGTTTGTTACATTTAAGTATTTTACAAATGAATGAGAAACTGATCAAAACGTTAATGAATGGTTTTTGGATAGAGTTTTGTGCACCTTTCGTAAAATTAATAGGCTCTTAAGTGCAGAATGACATTCATCGACTCTCACTCTCTCTCTCTCTCTCTCTCTCTCTAATTCAATCGAATTTGCGATTTAAAAAAACAAACACTATTTCATTTCGATCGGATCAATTTAATTGATCATTAACATATTCAAAAGTATCGTTTTTCCAAGATTTGTATACCCATTTTGTACTCATTCACAGATAATGGTGAGTATTATAATAGTACTTTATATATTTTAATTTAATTTTGTCCATGGTGATAGTAAGTGAAATGAAAAAATACGTTTATTTCATAATTGCGATGAATTTTATTTGAAAAAACAAAAACAAAATCCCAATTATAACCTCACCCATTGAATTTATTCCCAACCCAGCCATGATTTACTAAACCATGTTTGACTTTTTTTGGTTTTTTTTTTTTTCACTTTTACTTCAAATTGTGGTGATGCAGAATCTTTTCTTTGCTAAAAATCTATATATTTTTGCATTTTAAATTTTATTGTTCGTGTCTACGATGTTTGTTACACAATCATCATTTATTTTTAATGACCTTCGTGGTACTAATGAATTTTCTGTCGACGTTTTATCTTGAGCAATTCGATGGAAAAAGTGCATGGTGTTAACAAATGTAACAAAATAAAAAAAAATATAGTGAAATTCAACTATGAAACCGTTCCAAGTGAACAAAAATCATGAAATTATTATACACGCGTAATTTAAGCGACTATACTGTTTTCTAAAAAATTTATGATTACGAAAAGAAAACAATTGCAACAGCTATAATACGCTCTCATTCTTTTTATACCAGCCTACAGAATCTTATTTAATATACTCAATATTATACTGTTTACTGATTTAGTTATCCATAAAAATGGAAATGGAGATGGCAATCAAGATTCAATTTTAAGAAAATTTGAAATTTTTTATAAAAAAAAACACAACAAGACTATTGATATTAATTTATATTTAAATGTATCCTTACAGCTAAAGTGTAAAAAATTTGAATAATAAAAATCATATATATTTCAATAATAAAATATATCTGAATGAATCGCATGATTTAAAATAATAACTCTAACAATAGTTTAAACTGATTTTGGAAACAAATTATATTGCTTTGTTGAGTATTTCTTTGAAAAATTGTCGACTTATTTAGTAATATTCATCCTCTTCTCCTTCTGCTTCTCCTTCTTCACCATCTCCTTCTTCACCCTCACCTCCGCTGTCTATGTATTGTTCGTCGCCACCCTCATCATCGCCACTCTCTTCTTCTCCATCATCTTCATCGCCTCTATAAATTTTAATTAACATTTTCCATTGTATTTGCTGTTTTGTTATAAAAAATTTTCTTTTTTCGACTCTTACCCTTCGTATTCATCTTCATCACCTTCACCTTCACCGTCACCATCACCATCACCTTCACCTTCACCTTCACCTTCATCATCACCTTCGTCATCACCGCCGCCGCCGCCACTATGCATTGGTGGTGGTTGTTTTGGTGATTGTGGAGCGTGTGGCATGGGTTGCATTGGATTTTGTGGAGCTACTTTAAATGGATCTTCTGGATGATTAACAACATGACCATCAGTTATAATCGATGCATGAAATCCATTTTTTTTATCAGCAGTATATTTAACTGTTCGTAGTTTGCCATCTGGATCTAAAACACTATTAAGTTGTTTATTATTCGATTGCATGAAAATAAATTCAATCGAGTTCATCAATTAGACAATGACAGTTAGTGGCAATTGTTGCGCATAAATTTAATATTTGTTAAACAACAAATCAAACTGTCATTGGCTAAAATATTTTGGAAATCTTCTTTGCATAGTGATTTTTAATGCAAAAATTCAATACAATTGGATACCTAAAGTCACCGATTTTTTTTTTTTTTTTTTTTTTTATTATAAAGCTTTCACTTCAATGTAAAAATTAAATTTAAATGTGTGGATCATTTAATTGCACAACACCTGTATTCACCCTGAACGGTATCACCATGACGTGTTTCCTGTCTACTTTGATGAACTTTCGATTTGGGATCTTCTACACCATATTCAAAATGATAATCGGGTTTGGCCATATAATCATGTTGACGATACATTCCATCGTCATAAGTCACTTGTTTTTCAAGCCCGCTCACCGGTCCCATAAATTTGGCAAACGAATATCCGGGCGCAAAACGGCACTGTATTCTTGTTATTACGCTAATCAGAAACAGTATACTCACTGCCTACAACATTTTTAATTTTAGTTTAATTTTATTCCGATTTATAACATTCAATTGAATTTGATTTGATTTGATTTCATTTATTAATGAATAATAGCTATATTAAACACTCTTACAATATATCCACGCCTTTTCATCATTTTATCTGTTGTAAATACGATTGAAATGTAGCACTAAATTCAAATATTCTGATTATTTTTTTTTTTTTCAACTCATATGGATGATCACGGCAACAAATGTCCAATATGACTGTTTTTAATTTTTTTTTTTGCGACCAATATATATATACTAGATCATATTGGATTTGTTTGACTGATTTTGTTACCATTTCTTACTGAAAACCCAATTGTTTGTATTTGCTTATTTCAATTGTCCAAATAATTGGTAACCGAGTTTCATGGAATTTGTTCCATTGTATTGCAGTGTTTTTTTTTTTTTTCATTATTCTTTCATTGATTGTGTTCAAATTACTAGTGAGAAAAAAGTGCCGAAAAAATTTGGTGAAAAAAATTCATATAGTCTTGGAATGTATTGAATATTACCGGTTCAATCGAGCGTTATACTCAATTTGCATTAACCGTTTTAGTATCGCCAATTCCATTGTATGTGTGCAGACATGCGTGCATGGCCATTTTTGCGTTGATGAAATGTCTGCGATTTGTTTATTTCCTTTTTTTTTTTTCTTTTTTTTGAAACTTTCATTAATATTATTTGGCATGTAGAAAAATCAAATAAATCAACAAACCGCACAAATACAAGAAAATGCATGCCAAACAGAGATAAAACAGATATCTCTTACCTTGAACTTGATCTAAACGCGCGTTACGTTTGTCATCATTGCAAATCAAATAACCAAAATGGAAAACCGCATCAATTGGAAATGGCTGGAAAATATAGGTCAAATGGTACAGAAAAGTCGAATTATTCATTGTAATATATGAGAGTGAAAAAGAGAGACGAACGAACAGAGAAACAAAGATAAATGAAAGAAATTGATCGTTAATCAATTGGAACCTTATATAAATTGTAACTTTATTTTCACTTTTAATTGATCTTAATTGATGTATTAAAATTAAACAAATGATTTAATTGTTTCAACATGTAAATACATTTTATTTGATTCAGTTAATTTACTACTGTGGGCAAAACCTACCGGGAATTTGGTTATATTTCAAAAATTCTTTTTTTATTCTTCCAAATCAATTTCATCGCCTTCAAAGTAATCCCCTCCCGACGCAATGCACTTATGCCAACGTATTTTCCAATCTTCGATGCATGCCAAAAAGTCACTGGCAGGGATGGCCTTCAGAGCGCGCGCCGATTCACGTTGAATCTCTTCAATCGACTCAAAACGATGTCCCCGGAGCGGTCTTTTTAGCTTAGAGAACAGCCAGAAGTCACACGGAGCTAAATCAGGTGAATAAGGTGGTTGCGGAACGATATGAGTTGAATTTTTGGTGGAAAAATCTAAAAAAACCAATCAAAGAAATTTCATGGTTTTGGAACCAAACGTGAATTGGAACTTTTAACTTAAAAAAAAAGCTTTTGAAACGGTGTTCATAGTTTATGTGGAGAACCAAGAGATCTAACCATCACTCTTAAAGTTCATCGACGATGTTTCACTGAAAATTTTCTCATTTTTTTGATGTTGATGGTCGTTCAAGCCGATTTTCAGAGGTTTAGGTGTTCTTCAACTTCTAGGAAAATTTTCTGTCGTTTGAAAAACCTGGATCTTATTACAGTTCGATAGAGGAAGGTTCAATATATGATCTCAAAAGATCTGTTTGTCGAAATTTGATATTGCAAACAAAATTTATTATAACTTCTTTTGAGAAAAAAATGGAAAAAATGTGCAAAATCGCCAAATGCACTTTTGGTTGCTCACAAATCACAAACCAAACTACTTGAAAAATAGAGATATTGTCATGAAATTTGACACAGATGTCAAAGACAGTACTGCCAACCTAAAAATAAAAACACTTGTCCCTATCGGAAGACCAATGAAGTTTAAATTTAAATTTCCCGGTAGGTTTTGCCCACAGTAGTACTTATAATTAGTACGTGTGGCATATTCAATATGCATTTTTAATTGTTCTCAAATATTCCAGTTGGCTCGTTCATAACAATAAATCAATGGGTTTTCTTTGCAATAATTTTTTAAATTTCCAAAAATAACAAGTGATTTGCATGAATAGTTTAGATCACATTATTTCAATGAATCGAGCAAAGCTTTCTATTTTTAATTGCTTTTTAACAAATTAGCTTATGTGAAAATAAATTATATAAAAATGATCATTATTCTTATTTAATTGACATTCAATAAAATCAATTAATTAAGTTGAGGAAACATTTTACCGAATTTTTTTTTCAAATTCGGCATTTCGCTGGTGATCTTATCAATGAATTTTATGTCTTCGCGATATTTCTTAACATTTACATTAATATTGATTGTTTTTAGTATACCGGCTTCTTCACTAATCACAGCTAAACTATAAATTTGACTGTTCAATCCATTGTTTTTAATTAAATTGTCAAACGATTCCTTCTGTAGTTTTACCATTTTTTCCAAATCAAATGGTTCTTTGGAATTTTGTAAAGTTTCCATTTCCATTTTGTATTGACCAATTTGAATAATCTTTTGTTTTTCAAGTTGTTCAAAATTCATCCAGTATGTATAGATTTCTCGAATATGAAATACACTAATGTATGCATTCAAAGCATTTAAATGTAATTCAACGTATTGATGCTCGGTAAGTTCATTGATAGCACGACGTGAAATTTTTTGGAGAAATGGATATTTGATTGTTGAATTTTTTTCAACATTGGTTTTGACATTCTTTAATTTAATCACATTATTATTTTGTGCAATATCTTCATCACAAAAGTCTTTTTCAATTGAAGTCAACGATGAATACGTATTTTGCGGATTTAATACGACATTGGTGTGTTCAATTTTGGTAAGTAGTGCAGAAATCAGGTACAATTTTAATCTTGGATGATCAACCATTTCAATTATTTTGAGCCAAATATCGATATTATTACCAACATTATCTAGAAACACATAGAGAGAGAACGAATTATTTTTATTTTTTATTTTTTTTTTTTTTTTTTCTTTCTTGCAAAATGAGTTTTATCAATTTAAATTTGTTTACCGAAAATAATTTTTGTAAATGCATCACCAAATTGACTTTGATTTTCCACTGTTGTTGGATATGCGATGAATGGTTTATTTACTTCAATTTCACGTAATTCGAAAATGTTGAAAATCAAATTAACCAATCGCTAAAAGTAAAACCATATAGCATTTAATGTGAATAATAATGAACAAAAAAAAAAAAACTTACGCCAAGAATTTTAGTATGATGAATAGGAAAATCAATACTGATATAATTCACATACAATTTCAAAATAGTTTTGATATTGTAATTTACATCGATTAATTCATCATTTGTCCATAAAACCAATCGAATTAATGGACACTTGCGATGTAATGAAATTTTTTCACTTGGATTGTGTAAATTTCTAAATCAAAAATAAAAATCAGTATTTAAATATGACAATTTAAGAATATAAATCATGAAAAGTATATTACTTGATTGTCCACATTGCTAAATCAGCTTCAAACAATTGTACAAACAATGAGAGAACAAGAAACAATCGATCAATCTTTTCATCACGCATCAAATCGTCAAACTAGTTTCGAAAAAAAAAAAACGAAAAAAAACATTTCATTGGTATTTTTTTTCTTCAATTTAGAAATTTATGAAAAATGTTACCGAGAACTTCAACGTATTTTTTGATTCCCATTGTTGAAAATTCATCGTCAATGAATCGTTAAATGAATCATTCTCAGAATTATTTGAAAAATGTGATGTCAATTGTATTTTTGGCTGAATCACATTTTCAATGCCGCTTATAATATCGGCAAAAAGTGTTCGATTATCCAAAAGTTCATCTGTTTTTGGGCAAAGAAAATTATTTATTTTATACAATAATATTGGAAAATGGATATATCGAATTAATTTAGACAAACATACTTGAACCAGTAATAAGAGCTTTCTTTGTTGTGCAAATAAAATTACGATATTCACAATTGACACCTTGCCAACATGGTGTGAATTTGTTGATTATATTGCTGATTGCAATTGCTGTCATATCGATAACATTATTGGCATCGTCTTTTATACACTGGAAAACAAATGAAATAATAACAACTAATATATTCCTAGTTGAATATAGTACTTACCAAAATCAATTCAAACAACGATTGCAATGATTTTTGACCCGGAAATTTTTCTTCTAAAATATCCATTTGAACTGCATTAATGAACATTAATGGGTGATGATTTTTAAGAAATGTATGTGATGTGATTTGATTATCAGATATAAAAACATCCTAAAATTAACAAATTGATCAGAAAAATGTATAAATAAACAAATCAAAACAATTAATCCAAATTAGATAATGTAATTTCTGATATAACTTACTGCATTTCGAATGTGCTTTATACTACATTCCTTAAGTGATCGCGTGCATTTGGCTGGATAATGTAATTTCATTCGTTCAACAACATTGAAATATTTTAATGTTAATTGGTATTGAATTGCATTATGTAAAGTCCTTACATCTGGCGTATTGCATATTTCAGTGTTTGTTGATGAACTCTGAATAACATTCGATTCGAGTTTTGTTTCATTATTTGTAGAAATCGGCACATTTTGACGCTTCTTTTTTACATTATTGTTATTTGGAGATTTCAATCTTTTATGTTGTTCATCTATTTCATTATTTTTATTTGCCATTTGACGTCGGGTTTGCATTTTTCATCAAATTGTTTAATTACTGCTAATTTTATTGTGATCAATGTAATTAATACGATTAGTGATGAATGTATAAACAAATAAATAAATAACTGTACTGACTTAGCAATAAATGAAATCAAATGATTTCGATTGAAATTATATCTGATTAAATACTCACCAAGCTATATGTTTTTGAAGGTGTGTATCAATAACAGTGTATAAATATTCTTCTTCTAATCAGTATGAGAATATAATGAAACGAAATTAAATTATGAAAAAAAGTCTTTGTTCATCTGTTTGGAATTCTGGTATTTGTTTGAATTTGACAGACTGAAAATATTTGCGGTTTTTCTGTTGTTGGTCATATGTACTAAAACATTTTCAACTGTCAAATCTGTTGAGCAAAAATTGTATATTTGAGCTACAAATATTGTTGCTCAGTTCGTTGGTGAACATCGGAATAGAAGAAGAAGAAGAAGAAGAAGAAGAAGAAGAAGAGAGAGAAAAAAAAAAACAAATGAAAATTGAGCAACCAAAACGAAAAATGGTATACACACATTAAGCGATTGACATTGTAGTGGGTTGACAACAATATACTGAACGTAGAACATATTTTTTGAGTTTGTTTGTTGTTATATGTTCATAAAAAATTGTTTAAAGATTGATAGATTGATCTATGCTAAAAAAAAAATCTATTTCATTCTTATCACTTCACGACTAGAGTCGATTTTGTACATTTCCATGAAGTGTAAATATTCTATTGTTTACATGCAAAAGTCAAGTGTATTAAACTAAATACAGTGGCAACAAGATGTAGCGAAAAAAGGAGTGTGAGGGAGGAAAATAAAAAAATCTATAATGGTATGAAACGCTAATTTTTTTTTTTTTTTCGATTTTATTATTACGCACCTTGGCTCGAATTAGCAATCAAACGAATTTTCTCGAAAAAATTGTGATTAAAAATAATGAAAAAGTGGAAAATATTTATTAGAAAAGAAAAAAAAAAATTAAACTAGAACTGTGTTATTACTTCAGGCATTTATTCGTCCTTGCTCAGAGCAAATGATATATTTTGACCATAGGAATATTGGTCAGTTTATTTGACTCAAATCATATTCATTCCAACAAAAATAAATTTTGTGTTATTATTATCAGTCATTACAATTAAACATGGTTTACAATCATACGAAATAAGTTATGACCGGCTATGAAGAAAAAAAAAAAAAAAAAAATTAAATCGCAACTCAATTCAAACAGGAAATTAATTTTGATTTTCTCACTTCGGTACGTGCCATGTAATACCGATGGTAAAATGTTGTTTTGATTACTTGATAATACGATAGAGAGTTATTTTGATTGCACATGTTCAAACTGTGTGCTTATTTGGCCGATTCGCATAGAATTTTTGACATTTAATTTAAATAATATTATCTTTTCTATTAATGACAAATAAAATATTTCAATAATTTTAAATAAATTTGAACAATATTTGCGTAAAATTAATTTCATTAGAGCAGATGTTAAGCATTTCAATGATGTTGAAAAGAATGATTTCTTCAAAACATATTACTTAGCACATTTGAAAGCGGCAACGATAGTTTATAACCACTCTGGCATGCAACGGATTAGATAAAGATGAAACCGAAGAAAATTATGTATTCGTTGTATTTAGGAGACCACTGTAGTTTTTATTTTTATTGCTCTCATGTGAATCAAATCAGCCGTATTTATTTCTTGTGCTGTCGGTATACACAAACAAATAAAATCATACACACTCACACACAACATTCAATTTCAGAAACATAACTTAGATGCGTTTTATGTTATTTTTGGTCTCTTCTTTGTGCAATTGGATCTTTTATTTCGTGTGCTCTAGGTAAAATGTTATGAACTTGCTTGCTATGCGTACTACATCCCACGCACATGTTTACATATCAAAAAGGCTTTGAATGAAATGTCTTTTTCTCTTCAATTATATTTGTTATGTTTCATTCTTCGGCTTTTTACATTGCATACCACACAAAACTATACTATACCATATCATTTGATTTCGTCGTGTTGCTTTTATTGTAGAGCTAAGGTGTTGTATCAATTCTTTAGTTCGCTTGTTCGTTCAATTATCGTTTTTATTTGTTGAACTCTATTTTCTAATTGAATTTCCATTTTTTCTTTTTTTTTTCTAACTCTAGTTTTTTCAGATCAATACAAGTTATTCTATTTGTTTGATCTGATGGCATTTTTTTTTTTTTAAATGTACTATATCAAAGGAATTTCTTTGCATAACATATTGATGTTAATTTCACATTATATTTAATATGTGGCAGTTGATATAACGTTCAATAAATTAAGTTGCAATGCCACAAAAACGTTTTATCATTACTTTCGAATTTCATCCGAAGAGATTTATTGGAACGTCAAATTCTGCTTTGAATATTGCAAGCAATAATACAAAATGGGCACATATTATGTGGAAAAGTGTAAAAATTGGAAGCATATAAAGTGGAGAACAAAGTGTAATCGATCTAAAAAAAACATTTACATAAAAAACAAAACAAAAATACACCAAATTTGAGTGAGAAAAAAGAAAGAAAGGAAAAAAGGACCAAAAAAAAAAAATACGTTCAGTTGATACAAATGTAAGAATGTTTGCCTAAAATTAAAAAAAATACATAAAAATAATGATGAATCGTTGAAACTGAAAACAAAAAGGGCAACATCAATAAACTCAAGTATTATTTAAATTTAAAGAAGAATCCATTAATTAGTTAAATAATAATAAATCATAAATATATGTGAAGTTTTAATGTAATAAACAACTAGTGCAACATTAAAAGTGCCATATCATAGTCAAGTACTATCTTATATCCAAGTATAAAACAAAAAGAAGAAAAAATAAAATACACAGAAACGAATAGGAAAATAAGAAAAAGACCGAGAAAAAAAAGGAGGGTGTTTCAAAAACACGACTAGCAAAATATAAACAAACAAAAAAAAAAAAAAAAAAAAAAAAATCAAGAGAAAATAAGTCCCAATAATGAACACAGCGAAAAAAACGAAAATGCAACTTGACAATGGATGCTCAGAAACTGGTTATGTATGCATCACTTGGCTTCAACAATATCACACAATTGGATATGCAGTTAAACTGAAGAATGCTCTGAAAACATGCAGATTTCAAAACATTAAAAATCTTAATGCAAAACATTGTGTTGGCGCTCTAATTCTACTCACACTTGGCACTATCATTTACTACACTCACTATGTGGATAATTCTCCATTTATTGGGTAAATATCCTTATTCTTCATTGTCCAATACATATAAATTATCGAATTTTATTAAATAACATAGAAGTATATGTTAATTTGTTATGTTTTTTTTTTTTTCATTTAGCCTGATGCGCCATGATACTCGTCCATCGCCTTTGATCAGATGTAATATGAATAATGGAAAAAATGATGATATCGAAACATCGAAGGAGCCAGATCATCGATCTGATGCCAGATTACGTATTGATCCAAAAGTTTTAGTAATTGTTGAAACAACATATTCTCGCCTTGGTCGTGATATTGCTGAATTACTTGTTTACAATCGAATAAAGTAAATATTATTGGTATTTGAGTAAATTATTTTACAAATAGATTTGATATATTTCCTTTTTAATTGTATTTTTATTTCTTTTTTTATAGATATAAAATTGAGGTTGCTGGCAAAAATTTACCAGTACTTACAAATTCAGACAAAGGTCGATACGCTGTAATTGTATTTGAAAATTTGGATAAGTACCTGCATATGGATAATTGGAATCGAGAATTAATTGATAAATATTGTCGTGAATATTCGGTGGGAATTATTGGTTTTGTTGTATCAAGTGAAGAAACATTGGTTGGTGCACAATTGCGAAATTTTCCATTGTATGTAAATACAAATTTACGTTTACGTGATGCTAGTTTAAATTCAGCTTCACCAATATTACGATTAACACGTGCTGGTGATACGGCATGGGGTCCATTGCCTGGTTCCGATTGGGCGGTATTTCAACACAATCATTCAACATATGAACCACTTGAATGGGCACAAAAGAATATTCTTGATTATCCAATAAATGATGAACAAGTTCAACCACCATTGCCAACTGTAATTCAAGATCATGGTCAATTTGATAATATTCAACGTGTTTTATTTGGCAATGGTTTAAAATTTTGGTTACATCGATTATTGTTTCTAGATAGTTTGTCATATTTGAGTCATGGCCAACTCAGTTTAAGTTTAAATCGAATGATTTTAGTTGATATTGATGATATATTTGTTGGTGAACAAACTACACGATTACAACCGGATGATGTTCAAGCATTAATTGTTACACAGCAACGCATCGAAAGTCTTGTACCTGGCTTTAAATTTAATTTGGGATTTTCTGGCAAATATTTTCATCGTGGTAAATGTTATAATTTTAATTATAAAATACATATTTTATTTATAAACATATTTTAATTATGCTATTCCCCAATTAAGGTAATGATGAAGAGAATTTAGGCGATGATATGCTATTGCGTAATGTACATCATTTCAATTGGTTTTCACATATGTGGAATCATCAACAACCACATCTGTACGACAATTTAACGGCATTAATTTCTGAAATGCAGCTAAACAAAGAATTTGCACGGTCTAAAGGTATTCCAATCAATTCAGGTTATTCGGTATCTCCACATCATTCTGGAGTATATCCAGCGCATGATTTATTATATATTGCATGGAAAAAAGTTTGGAATATAAAAGTGACATCAACTGAAGAGTATCCACATTTGCGGCCAGCACGATTGCGTCGTGGTTTTATTCATCGCAATATAATGGTGCTGCCGCGTCAAACATGCGGCCTATTTACGCATACAATGTTCATTGATCGATATCCGGGCGGTCGAGATAAACTTGATGAATCCATACAAGGTGGCGAACTATTCCAAACAATTGTCTTCAATCCAATCAATATTTTTATGACACATATGTCAAATTATGGTAACGATCTAATGGGAAATAACCCATTTTTTTAATATATACATTTTTAGTAGTTATTTGAAACATTTTACATGATATTTAAATATTTACAAAAGAAATTTGCTTGATTCAGAAATAACATTTGAAATGTCTAGTAAATAATCAATACATTTTTATGACGCAAAATGAGTATTTCTTAAAATTGAAATTTAGTAGCTGAGATTAAGTTAACTAGTTGATTGATATATGATATTCTATGATATTCAACTACTAATTTCAAAATTCAAAAACCATATTTAGTCACATTCGCTGAATATGTGTGTCAATCAAATCAGAAATAGATTTTACAATATTTATGATATTTGCAAAATATTTTATAATTTTGTTGTTTCATCGTAGGTTGCGATCGATTGGCATTGTATACGTTTGAATCGGTGATTAAATTCCTAAAATGTTGGACAAATATCAAATTAAGTTCAGCACCGCCATTGCAGCTAGCCGAAACTTATTTCAAATTACATCCAGGTATTGCTTTTTGGGAGATTATTTATTTTGTTCTCATTTTGTTACAATGAAACAAATATTTGAAAGAAAAAAAAAAAAAAAAAAACGTTGTATTTTTCTTTCACAGATGAAATAGATCCAGTATGGGGAAATCCATGTGATGATCCAAGACATATCAAAATTTGGTCAAAGAACAAAGGCTGCGAATCGCTACCAAAATTTTTAGTGATAGGACCTCAAAAGACTGGAACAACGGCACTATACACATTTTTAAATATGCACCCAAATATTATAAGCAATTTACCAAATGCGGACACATTCGAAGAGATTCAATTCTTCAATAAAAACAATTATTATCGTGGTCTTGATTGGTATATGAACTTTTTTCCGATGTCGAATAATACTACCGATAAAATGATGTTTGAAAAATCGGCCAATTATTTCGATGGCGAGCTCGTACCAAAACGTGTTCATACTCTGTTGCCACATGCAAAAATTATATCAATTCTGATATCGCCGGCCAAACGCGCATATTCATGGTACTAATTTAGGGGGAAATAACCCATTTCTTATATAAACATATTTAGTAGATATTTGAAACATTTACGCCATATTTAAAATATTTATGAGATGTTTATTAGATTCAGAAATATGCACAAACTCTTTATATATCTCTTTATTGAAAATGTCCAGTAAATATTCAATATACAATATTTTTATCAATAAGTTTGCGATAGTGATTAATACAGTTCTCGTTCCACGTGACAAATGAATTGAAAAGTACATTATACAAATCGGAAGACAAACAGTACAATTTTATAGTAATTTTTTTACTACAGAAACAGAATACAGTATGATCTCAATCACCAATCTTAAATTTAAATAAATTCAACTTAGTTATAATATTTAAGTCACATTCGCCATATATTCAATAAATTCATATCAATCGCCAATATATATTTATAATATTTAATTTTATATCCTTTTTTTTATCCTCCCTATAGGTATCAACACACCAGGGCGCACGGTGACTTAATAGCAAATAATTATAGTTTTTATCAGGTATGCACATACACACACACACATGTCTTTCTATTTTATTGTAAGATTTTAATTTCAATTTTCGAAGAAATCAATTCCATAAATAAATCTAATAATATATTTTCGAGTAGATAATAACTGCTAGTGAAACAGCCCCAAAAGCATTAAAAGATCTTCGAAATCGATGCTTAGGTCCGGGCAAATATGCTCAGCATATTGAAAAATGGCTTACGTACTATCCACAACAGCAAATTCATATAATTGATGGTGAAATGTTAAAATTAAATCCAATTGATGTGATGAATGATGTGCAACGATTTTTAAAAGTGTCACCAATTGTTGACTATTCGAATATGCTTCGATTTGATGTAAAAAAAGGATTTTTTTGTCAAATTATTGAAGGTAATCATACAAAATGTTTGGGAAAATCGAAAGGTAAACAACTAGGGGCTGAGGACCCTTTATGAATATATATATTTAGTAGATATTCAGAATATTCACGCGATATTTAAATATTTATGGAATATTTGCTAGATTCAAAAATACACACACCATATCCATACATATTTGAAATATCTAGTGAATATTCATTTAATTTTTATCAATAAGTTAGCATTTGTGAATATAATTGTTTACAATATTTGCAGGATATTTACAATATTTATTTTTATTTACTTTCGTTCTTTCCCCCTAGGTAAACAATATCCACCGATGGAAGATCGCAGTTTAAAATTACTTCAAAGGTATTTTTATAACGATGAATAATTTATTTTAAAAAATTCTATGTGAAATTAATTCGTTATACATATGTTTTTTGCAGATTTTATTTAAATCATAACATTGCATTGGTAAAATTATTGAAGAAATTAGGATCACGTCCAATTCCACAATGGTTAAAAAGTGATTTGATTAATAAACCATAGCGAGAAATCGCCTCATGAATTTTAAATAAGAATAATGACAAAAAAAAAAAAAAAAACTATTGTAAATGTAATTTTTAAAAGCATTGGACAGTGTCCATAGAGCACAAAGTATTCTCATATGTTAGAAAGCAGCTAATTAACTGAAGAAAAAAAAAAAACAAAAAACAAAACAAATAATAATTAGCAAAATACAATTAATGAATGGAATTTAAGTCGTTGTTGTACACGTGATGAAATCCTAAACTTTAGCCTATAATTTGCGATATTCCAAATTAAAATACATTAAATTAAATTAAATTAAGTAAAGGACAATTTTCGAAAATTGTTAAAAGTAAATAAAAAAAAAAAAAATGTAACCTAAATTGTAAATATAGCAGAAAAAGAAAAACAAGAAGTGAAAAAAAGAAATTACAAACGAAAATTACATTTGTAAAGAATTATAATAATTGGCTCTCAGCTCCAGTGAGTTTTCATGGGCATAAAATATAATAATGCAATATACAGAAAAACATTCGAAAGTCCTCTCTGAACAAAAAAAAAAAAAAAAAAAGTACAGATTTAAATTACATCGTTAATTTACTTATAATACGAAGAATTGTTGTTGATTTCAACGAATAAAGAGGAAAACAAATATAATTAAATCAATTGTTTTAATTTTTCATTTGTTTTTATTTTTAGATTGATTTTTTTTTCCTTTTTTTCTTTTCTTTTTGTCCCCAAACTCCAAATCGCGACCCATTAGATGTAACAACTTTTTATCATATTTAGCACCGTCAAATGATAAGAATAGAAGAAAAAAACATGTTCTTTATGTACTTTATTTATTTCCATTTCATCGAATTGACACCATTTGTTGCATAAGAATTAGCTTAAGAAAAAAGAATTATAATTTCAACTACAATATTTGATGATTTCATGAATAATCTCCATTCTACGTAAGTATGAATATATATATATGTATATATTGTATAAATCTGAATTTTTCGAATTTATTTTAAATAGATTTTCGTTTGACAAAAAATATGACAATAAATTTTTTTATTTAGATAGAACTCAAACAATTATTTAATTAAAGAACAATATTTTTAATTTGGTATTTGTTCGATTTTATTATGAAGCGTTCGTTGTTATATGTTTTTTTTTTTCTTTATTTTTTTAATTCTTGGTTGTATTCGGTTTTGTAATTGTTATAGTCGGTTTTGTAATTGTTGTTGTTGTTGTTGTTTTTGTTTTTGTTGTTGTTGTTGTTGTCGTTATTATTATTGTTGTTGTTGTTATTGTTGTTGTTGTTGTTGTTGATGAAGCACAAACTCAATTTAATTTTCGCCTAAGCTGAACATCAATCGTTTGAATGAATGGCTTTGGTGGATGGTGTCATTGGATTCGCCCAGCGCATTCACCTACAAATAGTACTAATGAATAGGATTTCATATTAATTCTGATGGATTGTTGAATGGATTTGGTCAGTGTTCAACCAATACGTTAATACTTCGGAAATATGCGAAGTAGAAGCTTATTCAGTGTCCAATGGACAGATGCTGGTGTTATATTGCAAAAATTAGCTTAATGTAAAACATAATTTTGTTTTGGCAATTCATCTATATATTGGAAAAAGATTTAGTACTAGAAGATTGTGCCAATCAATTAATTGAATTGTTTAATTTTATTGAAAAAAAAACAAAAAAAAAAAAAAACAAAAAAAACAAAAAAATTCAAGTGGAATGGATCAGTGTTCAACTAAGAGTTATAGAGGCTGCTTAGGAGCATCTCCTCATGTAAGAAGTATTTTAGCATTAGTGAAATATTGTTTCGGTTTAATATATCTCTGTGTATCTCATATGTGAATGAATTAAAATGTCAGAGGATAGAAAATTATTGTCAATAGATTATTGCAAATCCATCAAATTCATTTTTATATCGTATTGGCACTGTCAAGTAACGCATATTTATTTATATTTATATTAATTGTTATTCGGGGATTTTGTAGCTTTTAGATTTCAGAAAATTGAGTAATTTTTTTTCACTCATTGAAATAGAATTCATTTAATTGAATTTGTTGTTTTTCTTTTTTTCTTAATTTTATTGATTGTGCTATGACAATAAAGCTACTTCCCACTGTTCAGTATTCATTAATAACAATCCGTTTTTAATTCAACTCAATTGTATAATGTTGAACTTACGTTGTTGTAATTTTGTGGTGGTGGTGCTTGGTAATTGGCATGGGGTTTCTGATGGAATGAATTAAAAACAATATCATATGATTTGTATGTTCGATAGTTCAGATGTGTGTGTGTGTGTATATGTGTGGGCAGAAGGTAAATAATTACGTTGCAATGACAATACTTACTTTGCCTGGTGCTGGAGAATATGTTTGATGTTGCACAGTAATTGGGATTTCATGGACTCGTGGAGCGTTGTATCCGTGTTCAGATTGTTCTTGGATGGCACGGTAGGTTTCGCTTTTCGATGGATCAAAAACAACAGTTTTCTTGTATCTAGTTTTTTTTAAGTGTGTTTGTTTGGGTTTTGGTTTTTTTTTTTATGTTATTTTTGTTTTTTGTTTGAGAAGAAGTATTGGTTTTTATTATGAAAAAAGAAAAACAACAATGTTATTTTTTGGGTATTATAATAAGGGAAATATTTGCAAATTACGGAAAAAACAATTAAACAAAATTATATTAAAATACAATTATAATTTGAGTAACTATTTGAGTATGAAAAAAAAAAAACAAATTAATATTATAAAAATTACATAAAATTTGCTAGTTATTTGCTATTGTTAGTAACTAATTTGTGTTCTAATTTGCAAAAATTATTAAAATCACATTATTTTTAATAACAGCAATTTAATGTAATATTAAAACGCCTTAAATGTAAAATAAATTAAGTTAATTGGTATAGTCATGATATTCAATTTTACTGGTTCAATTTGGACAAATAAGATATTCAAAATCTGCCGTAACGCACATCAAAAATTTTGACTTTCACTCACTGTGAGTGAAATTGCATGGGAAAAAATTAATATCAAATATAAATCTTGGAAAAGTGTACATGTCAGAATTGTGAGTTTAAAGAATATCCCACATTTTTTCATCAATGATTAATTATTATGGGACAGGTTCAAATAATAGCAAATGAACAATAATTATTCTTAACTTGCAATTATCTACAGATGTAAACTGGAATCCAAGCATTTCCATTACAATATATTTTGACGATTTCAAATGTTTTTATTTAATGGAAAAGTACCAAATTTCAATACTATTGTTGAACAAAGGAAAGCTTGAGTTGTAATTTGTGCCAATTGAATATATGTTTAATGCATTTCGTGATTAGACGATCAATGTGCGCTAATTTTGAATTTTCAAAATCAAAGGTCTATTGTGTGCGTGTGTGTTTGTTTTTTCAAATTATTATTATAATTTTGTTTTGTTCTTTTTTTTGTTTTTTGTTTTGATTTCAATTTTGTTTATGAATCTAATATGTTGATGGATGCGGATGATTTAAATTGAACGGTTGATAGTTGTGAGTGTGTCCATGTCGATTTTGTTGTGCAAGGCGCTGTTTTCGTTGTTGCTCAGCTAGAATTCTATTCTTTTCTTCCAGAAACGACAGATCAATGAAAATGCTGTTGTCATGGATACATACATGTTTTAATACAATGACCTTGACATGTGCACTAAATAAAATTAAATGTTCCTGTCCCAATGTAATATTTGTGCTTTGATTTAATTTTCTCTTTTTAATTCATCGGCAAAAAGTCCCAATGATTTTTAAACAAAGATTTTTTTGTATAAAAACGATAATAATTTTTTTTTTTTCTTCTTGTTTTTCTATTCATTTCAAAATGAATTTGTTCGTCGATGCAACACACATTGCAAGCAAATATGATCGTAAAATGACTTACAAATAATGATAAATGATCATAAAACTTGAAATTCAAATTTTATAATCGAATTTAAATTACCCGTCTGTTTTTGATGGCAGCGGACTTCGCCGCTCATGTCTGATAACATGACGATTGAATTAAGAAGATTTGACGAAAAAAAAAAAAAAAAAAAAATTGAAAAAAAAAACAAAAAGAAATAATGAAAGAGAAAAATTATTCTCAATTAATTTTGTTTGCCAATCTTTCTGAAAATTTCGCTGCACAGATTTTGATATTTTTCTCTTGTTGGAATTCGAAATGAAAGAGAATAAGAAAGAATTTTTATGAAAAAAGAAAAATAATTATTTAAAATGCGCTTTAGAGTGAAAAAAAGCAAAGCAATTTACGTCAATTAATTGGTTTTTTGTTGTTTTTTTTTTGTTTTAGTCTCTACGTCACCACTAAATAATCTACCGTTTGTTTAGAGAGAAAAACAATTTGCTCCTACTGTTACTTGAAGTTTTATGAAGCTAAATAATTTTAATTCTCATTAATATTTTCTATGATAAACTTACGGGGTGGTGTTTGGAACCGTTGAGCGTATCGTATGTTCGATATTACCATCCGAATATAATCCAATTGGGGAGTTGAATTGCTTGTGGGCAATCTAATCAAATAAATATATCAATTTTACTAAAAAAAAAAAACATTTTTGTAAAATGTCAGCGATTTTACCTTATTTCCAGTGTCGCCTACAACGCGGTTAAGATATGTGTCTCCAGTCTATTTAAAAACAATACCATAAGAAAATTATATGCACAATTTCGAAATTAATGATAAAAATTGAAGGAAAAATTACTCTTTGACGCAAGAAGTTTTCTTCAACATGTGGAGCACGGCCACGCATAGTTGGATTTGGATGATGTCTCAAGTAGCATTCATTAGGTACAAATTCCTTCTTTACCTTTGCTCCGGGCAAAATCAATGGAGTTGTACGGTATGGCTATAAAAATAATATTAATCGAATCATCAATACGTTTCTCATACAATATGAAAATTATACTTTGCAAATAATCCAAAGCAACATTAATCAAATCAATCGAAATGTAATTTTTGGTGTTTATAATTCGTTGAATAATATATAGTTTTTGTTGTTGTGTTTTTGTCATAATTTTGACGTCATAAATTCCATGTGGTGTTTTTTTTTTTTTTTAGACAGACGGAATCTCACATGTTATTAAGTCTAAAAATAAGTTAGGCTAATGGCGGTAATCCAACCTGAATGAAACGGATTTTCTAAGCGAGTTATGAAATTAATTCAAAACGCCTAAATTAAATTGCCTACACATGGGTTATCAAACCCATCAGTGTTTTGTGTCTTTGATTTCAAAGTCAAAATAAAAAGCAGTGTCGGTTTTAATCGTCCTTAATTTATTTTTTTTTATTTCTCATAAATGAAAACCGTTTCTAAAACTAATTCAAGCGAATGAGTTTAGTATGGTTTTTTTTTTCTCATCCAAGTTGAAACGAATTCTGTCCTTGGCGGAAAATTCAGTTTTCTAAAAATATACAGCGTATGAGTAGAATAAGTCATATTTGTTTCGACACATGAAAATTTGATATTGAATATATTCTTTGCTTTGAATATGAAAAAAAAGAAGAAGGAAAAATGAAGAAGTTTATGCAGACGAAAGGAAAATACCGACAATACGAACCGAATGAACTGATATACGTAACGATCATATGCTTAAAATGGACGTTTCATAGGAGAGCATACAGGGTTTGTTCAATTTACGAAATTTGTATATGATGACAGATATAGAGTCTTAACCTCAACTTTGAACAGTTGAATTAGCGCCAAACATCAACTGAAAGCAGTCAATGTTTGAAGGACAAGCAAACATCATATCAATTTGTTGCTCACATTATTTTTTTTTATATATAATCGAAAGTTTTTTCTTTCGTCATTTATAAGTGCAATTTCACTGATTTTTTCTTTTTTCTCGAGTGTATGAATAAATTGAATAACATACATTCACATAATGTCGACTAGAGTGACAAGATCATCCACACGAAAATCAACAATTGATGTTAGTACATTAACTACAACAAAGCCAATTCAAACTGAAAAGCGACGTCAGCGTAAAAAAGTGAACGACATAAATAATGATGAAAAACGTGCCGATGTTGAATTAAATGGTGATGATGTACATGTCACACCACCAAAGCAACAAAAAACATGCGAAAAGGAAAATACACTGAGTCCATCAACATTATTGCATCGATTGAGTCTTGGAGAACAAAATGAACATGAACAAAAGATTAATTCAACAAAATCAAATAGTAAAATTGATAATGCACGCAAAGTGTTAACTGCCACCGAAACGGAAGAGTTGTATGGTCGCGAAAAAGAAATTAACGAACTCAACGAATTCCTTGCATCGAATTTTGCAAAGAAAACTTCGGCTAGTATTTATATCAGTGGTCAACCAGGTTAATATCATTAAATGAAAAAAAAAACAAAAATTGACAAATTTCATTTAATTTGCATTTGTAAAACCAAACATTGTTAAAAATTTTTTCAATTTTTTGCATAGGAACCGGAAAAACAGCATGCATTCGAAAGCTATTAGTTTCACCAGTGACGAAAAAATTTCATAAAATCTACATTAATTGCACAAAATTACAAACACCAGTTGCTGTATATCGTTCAATTTGTGCTGAATTAAATATTGATATAGTTGCTAATAAAGATAGCAATTTAAAATCAATTCAAAATTATATTTGTAATAAGCATCATAAAATGGTTTTGCTGGTGCTCGATGAAATTGATGAATTAATTGAGAAAAAACAATCGGTATTGTACACAATATTCGAATGGCCAGCATTATTAAATGCAAAAATTATTCTTATTGGCATTGCAAATTCATTGGATTTAACAAATCGGGCATTATCACGATTACAAACACAATCAACATTGTTGAAGCCACGATTAATGCATTTCTCACCATACACAAAAGAGCAAATCGTTGAAATTTTTAAAAATCGTTTGCAAGCAGCTGGTGTACTGGACATATTTCCAGTTGCGACGCTTCAATTGTTATCGGCCAAAGTAGCTGCTATGTCTGGTGATATTCGTAAGGCACTTGACCTTGGTCGACGTGTTGCCGAAAAGGCAAAACAAAGCTCAATATTGAATGCAACAAATTTAGATGATCTCGGTATTAGTGAAATTGAAAAGACTGAAAAAATTGAAGTAAAACAAGTATTGAACGTTTTAAATGATGCATATAGTACAGCCAATAAATGGGTTGATGATGAAAATGGTGATGCAATTCCATTGCAAGAAAAAATTCTCGTTTGTACATTATTATTATTATTAAAACAATCCAAAAATAAAGATATTACCGTTGGACGTTTACGAGAAGTTTATGCAAAAGTGTGCAACAAACGTGGCATATCAGCATTGGATGATATTGAATTATTTGGCCTTTGTTCGCTTACCGAAACAAAAGGAATCATCAAAATGATCAAAAATAAGGTGGCACGACAAACAAAAATACAACTACAGTGGGATGAAGATGAGATCACGAACGTTGTCAAAGATAAGCAACTTATAGCCAATATTCTAACGGATGTTTCAGTATTGAATAAATAAATTGCGATTCTACTTTTCATGTTGTCAACACATTTAGCGGGCGACAGTTTTTGTTTTAGATTTTTTTTTTCTCTTCTTTTAAATCTAGAAAAACACAAAATTCTTGCAATGATGCAATACTCATTGTATTCAATAGTATGTCAATTTGATCATTTCGAATAATTTTAAAATTTTAAAATGATAAACTAGAATCCATTTTATAGTTTCAGTTTGTAAACTACAACATACATATATAGATTGTATTAAGATTTATAGGCAAAACGTATATTTATATAAATATATATATATATATTAAAACTGAGATGAATTTGCCAAAGAAATGGTCGTGGGTCGATGTTTTTCGCGAAAATTCAGTTAAAATACATATTTATAGTGTGCTCATATACATTTATACTTATATTCGAATACATAAAGTAAGAGCGATAAACGACATCGAAGCATTCTAAGACGAAAAATCAAAATTCGAAGCACACATTTTAAAAATAGAATTGTTTTTTTTTTAAAGTATAGCACTTGAGTCATTCTAGTAAATTCGATCAATGGAATGAAAAAAAAAAAAAAACAAATGATTTTTTTTTTTTTTTTTCATTTGGCATTTTAGCAATTTGCATCGATTTCCTCTTGATTTTTCATGCGTGCTACTATAATTGTAATTAATTTTTTCATGATAATAATATTGATACGCTCCTAGCAGACCATTTTTCATATTTCATTAATACAATCAATTATTTATTGGATTCATTCGATTTTATGTAAATTATTCAAAATAATAATAAAGATTGATTATGAATATTTTTCGAATAAATACTTTCAAATGTTCACACGATGACTTGTATGGAATTGTGTAATAATTTTCATGATTATCTACACAAATAAGACTGGATGTTCACTTTTGAAAAGTACTTTCGTTTCTAATAAAAAAAAATCCAATACGTTCAGAAACAATTTTTTTTTATCTGCTTTTATTTTTGATTTTATGTCAATTAAGAACTGATCAAACTCATTTAAAATATCATAAAAGCCAACAAACTTATGCTAAAGTGAAACGGAAAATGTTGAGAAAAAAAAAATCGTATGTATCTTACTTGGTGACCGATAGCCTCATTCGAAGCTTCAGCTTGAGTGGCATAATGAGGATGGACAATGAATTTAGTGTCAGCTAGCGGTCTTCCACGGAAATATGTTGCCATTTTCTTTTTTTTTTATCTTCTTTCGTTTACTTGTTTAATTCTTTTGTAAATAACAATTTAACTCAAGAAACTTTGTTTTTTTTTCACTACGAAAAAGGTATAAATAGTAAAAAAAAAAAATGATTTAAACTTGAAAAGAAAAAAGTTGAAAATCTTGAGAGAAACTTTAAGCAAAACCAAAAATTCGTGATTCAATAACAAAATCCACTGTTTTAATTATTTATTTTATATTTTTACTTAGCAAATAGTGTGTGAGCTTATTTTAATTAATTCCTTTATCTATGTTGAATAATTTGATTAAAAATCCAAAACTGTTTTTTTTTTTTTTCGAAAAATGACTTGAAAATTTTTTTATTTGGAAGATATGAAATTTATTTTACCGTTAGCTACCAGTGAATCACTGTGTTGCACTCAATATATCTCAACATCAACTGAACCACCGAAAGTTCGGTGATAGCAGATTTTTTCCGAAAAATACAGTTGTGAAGCCATTTTTTTTTTTTTTTTGCCATTGAGCCGAATTCAGAGCGAACAGAAATGTAAAAAAAAAAAAAAAAAAAAAAATTATATATACGAGGCAAAAAAAAAAAAACAATCATAATAAATAATTTGACCCTGTGTGTATGTATATCAAAACGGAGTATGGGTGAAAAATGTTTAGCATACATATGTAAACTATGAACGATCATTGGATCGCCAGTAAAATCTTTGAATTGAAAACATTGGTAAATACACTAGACTGTTTGGTGGGTGATATGAAAATTTGAAATATAAATGTGTGCGTATGGGTTCATATCGAGCGTGTGTTTAAACATTTTATTTATGCAAGAACGGAAAATATAGCAAAAACGAAAAAAAAAGGAAAAGAAAAAAAAAAATCAAGAGAAGCGGCCGCAAAACATTTCACAAAAATTACGATGGCTTTGTTTCTTCTTCCCTCATTTATCCTTCGATATATAGCATACACAAGCATACATTTTATAAATATTGTGTAAGATTTTAATTTTAGTTGTGAGCTATCTTGAGATCTATGATCGAGTAATGTATATAATTCAGTCAAGTGAGAATCGTTTATTTAAATTTTTCATATTCTTGTGTTCCTTTTCAATCCGTAATACCAAATTGGTGCGATTGAAATAAAAAATATTTATCGATGTTGATGTGAAATGATGCGAAAAATAAACGCAATTTCATTTATTGAAACGAAATAATGATTTTTTTAACTCTGGACATAGACAACATTCATATTATTATTTATTTATTGTTTATTGTACGGTCAAAAAGAAAAAAAGATGTTATTGTTCATTCCATCTCATTCTGAATCAAAAATATAGCACGGCAAAATGATTCATAACGTTGTATTAAAAAGAAAAGAAAAAAAAAAAACATTTGTGTTTATTTGAAATAGCGAACATTCTAGTGAAAATTGTTCACATTTCACATCGGGTACACATTATAACTGAGCATTTAGTTTGCCTGTGCCATGTCCTTCAAATTTGCTTTGGATAAAAAACATTCTCAGTGATTCATACGTACAATCGTATCCGATCGTTTATGATCTCATAGCGTCTTCGTTTGCAAATGAAAATTTCATCGATACAATTGTACGCATGTGTACAAAAATATTGTGTGCGTGTGTAACGACAACTGAAAAACAAAAAAAATCATTTGAAATTTTTCGTGTACGAGTGCGTGTGCGAACGATTATGTGAATCGACATCACATAAATATAAAATCGTCTCTAAAATAAAACCATTTGGTATATCAGCTATATTTGTTAAGACACTTGTTTTGTTATTCAAAAACTGATGTCACAAACGAAATATCATGAAACAAAAAAAAAAAAACAAAAATTGTAAACATTTTCGCAAGAAAATAAAATTTTAAAATCGACTCAAGAAAATGTTTTCATGATGTGCTTCAGGATATTTTAAACAGAAAATGGTTCAAAATTCATTTTTCTTTCTATTTTGCGCGTGACAGTTCAAAAATATTCTAATTCGATATCTGACATAAATTTTCCATTTCAATCTAGTCCTTTCAACCAAATATATCCTTTTGTTTGGATGAGATGGAGGAATAGAAAGAGAGAGAGAGAGAGAGAGAGAGAGAGAGAGAGAGAGAGGGAGAGAGGGAGAGAGAGAGAGAGAGAGGGAGAGGGAGAGAGGGAAAGGGAGAGGGAGGGAGAGACAGAGAGAAAAAAAAAGTTCTAAATTACCTGAGCTGTTATTGCGTCTTGTTCTTCTCGCACTTCTTGTTGATGATCTCTTGTTGGCATTGGGCTAAAATTCGAAATCCGTGAATTTGGTTGAGATGATCCACAGTCGCTGAATGTTTGAAAATTCGTTTGCGGTAATAATAAAGCAGCTTGTTCAGCCTGTTCATTAAAATCAAATTGAAGTAGATTAATATCGGATCGATACGGTGGTATTGCCGATGGACTACGAGATTTTTGTGCATCATTTCGCATATTTGATGCAACTACCATTTTGCTATCACGATGAACAACCAAACGGATGCGATTGTTGGCCAATCGAAAGAAATTTTGAGCATCAATATTTCGTACATCGCGTGCATCATACTGCTCAATCTTAAGAATTATATCTCCACGCACCAAACGGCCACAGGCTGGACTACCAGGTTGAACCTTATATTTAAATACAATAATTCTTTTACAAAAAAAGGTGAAAATACAACTAAATATATCATTTGTAAGTCATTTTCGGTTAATTTTCAATTGAACAACAGATTTTATTCATCTAATTTTGGTTTTATAACATTTCTTGGAACGTTTCTTTCAATTTGACAAATTGCATTCGGAGAAAAGTTTGTTATTTTGGGACTGCTTTAGTTGAAAATTTTGAATAAATTTCATTGCGTTTTTATGGAAAAACGTAAATTAGGTTTTTTTTTTTTGTGAAAACAATATCTTTCGAATACGCTTCCAAATATTAGATAAATTATATGGGTTTGATTGATAAATTATATGGATTTGAGATGAGAAAATTCAGTCGTACAGATACAAGTACATTTGTTTATTTTTGTTTTGTAATCATTTTCGTTGTCTTTGATGATCCAGATGTGACACGATTTTTTTTTTCTTCACATTTTCATTAAAAGTGAAATTATGTAAAGAATTGATAAATTTACTTAATTTAAAATTAGAAAATTACATTTATTTTGTACCTTGGTAATAATTAATGGTGTATTCAAATCGCTTCCCCCCACTATTCGAACACCCCATTTTGTTTGTGGTCCGTCACGTTCAAGATCAACTAAAATTTCACGCAATTTCGAGGTCATTTTCGTTATAAATTTCACTTCACCTTCCCTTTTATATTATTAGTTACAAATCAAATAATGCATAAGCCACAGATGCACCGTGATATTTTGGATTATTATTATTTAATATGAATTTATTATGTTACAAATTTTTTCCCACTTAAAATAAACAAAATTAAAACAAAATGGAAAATAATCTTGAATTTTATTTTTTCTTGATGCTGGCAATTGATTTTCACTTTGTTTTAAATTTAAAACAAAAAATTGAAAAACTTTCGATGAATTTCAGATCAAATTCGACTTGTTCGTAGAAACCATGTAACTTTCTGTGGCGTTCAAATGAAAAACTCGTCTCAAAGTGTTTCCACTTACAATGCAAACAAAAAAAAAAAAAAAAAACTTACTGATTGCAAGTACAGCGAAAACTTAATTTGAATGTAAAACACAACAAATTGAGTAATAACAACAAAGACGACGACTACGACGACAACAACAACTTCAGCAGCCGCAAAAAGAAAATTTTAAAGAACAAAATCAGAGTCAGTGCTTATGAATTTTTCGGTGGCGTGGTTTGAACATAATGTCGAAAATCCGTTTTTATATTGCACAAAACAAATAAATTTGTGCACTTTTCAGCTGATTCAGCTGTTTTTAATTTCGTAATTATACGTTATCTCCTCTTTTTTTTTTCCTTGAATTCAATTTATGTGGTCTATTTATAAGAATTGGCGTACATAATATAATGTTTTTTAATATCGAACAACGAGAGAAGAACTGCACTAAACTTCTGTTCGATTTGTATTTTTTTTTTCTCTGCCTTCTTCTTCTAATATTTGTTTTCTTCTTCTTCTTCTTCTTCCTCTTTTTTCTTCTTTCAATTCGGCAATTTATCAACACAACAACTCTCGAAAGCACGAATGCAATTGCACTGGTTGTTTAAATGTGCTATGGTCGCTGAAATGCAAAAAAAAGAAATGTGATCGAAAATATATGATCGAAACTCCTCCGCAAGTATCCCGTATTAGGGTTTAATATTAGAAATGAATAGTAACAATACAAAACAGTACGTCGTAGTCAATTGAATTTTGCATCAATAATAAAATCTCAACATTGTTCAACACATCGATTGAGTCGACTGATTTATATCCTGAATACAGTTTCAGTACATAATTTCGTTTTGATTCAGATCGCAATACATAATATGTTTTGAATTTTCGTCGTGTATTGCATAATATAGAATTTAATTGAATCATTAATATTGATCTCTTTGTGTTGAAATGTTTTCAAGTGCATCAATCAATTTGGCAATCAACAATTTCCCATATTACAATTATTTATTATATACATTTTCTTACAATACATACAGTATCAAATTCAACTAGAAAATCTTGATAATTGTTGGTAATACTCGTGCAGGGTTAGTAAATAAACAAAAAAAAAAAAAAACAAAATTTTGTGCTAAATTAAGTAGTTTGTTTGTTTGTTTGTTTTTTATTTTTATTTCAAGTAAGACAAACAATATCCAACGATTCCAACCTATTTCAATCACAGTAACATAGTGTGCTTAGAAAATGTTCGAAAACTATTTTTGTCGATAAATAGGAACACGCATTGTTTTTCAAAAAAAAAAGAAAAAAAAAAGACGCAAACAGTTCGATGGCTTGAGACGCAACGCGTTTTGAGTAGGTCAGAACCATAGCCACACAGACATGATTTAATGATCTGTTTTTCGAATTTTTTTTTTAAATTGAATTTTGTACAGTGAGTGAGAATACCGTCTAATGCTTTGAAGCCTTTAATATAATGTGATTCTGAGTGTTTTTGTTGTGCTTAGAAACATTTTTAACGTTTCTTCCTTATATATTTCATGGTCAAATTCAATTCCACAACAATAAAACATAAAAAAATAATGTACACAGTTTCAATTTGTTTTTTTTTTTTTGTTTTTTTAATATATTTTTTTATTAATTTGATTTTTTGCTTGATTTAAATAAAATGAAATATTTAAATTTCGAATGAAAGAAGATTTAATGTTGTAATACAATGTGATGATGTATTCTTGATAAAAAAAAAAAAAAAGAATAACGAAAACATAACAATTCATAAGTACGATTGGGCACAATTTTAATGAAATTTAAATTGAAATTGTCAATGAAATTGGAACTCATGATTTTCATCAAATTATGGATGAGTGTTTATGTGTGAGTTTGTTTGTTTGATTGATTGAGTATATGTTTTATATTATTTCTATTCATATTGTGGATCAACTTGGATGGGCTGTCTAATTTGCTGTTGTTGCCGTTGAGCTTGTTGTTGACGATATTGTGGTTGTTGTGGTAAAAAGTGTTGTTGAGGTCGTGATAATTTTCCAATTGAATTTTCAGGTGCTGGTGTTGGAATTTTTACAACAATATCAGTCGGTTGACGTACAACGTCTGCTTTGAAACCTTCTTTTGGATCAGCTGTATATGTTACGGTACGAATGAAACCGTCTGAATCAACAACCGAATAACTGCCTTTGATCACATTTCCATCACGCACTTCTTTACGTTGTTGATAATTTGTGTATTCATCATCTTTCACATCAAAACCAAATTGATATGATGAATTTCCCTGCGAAAAAAAAAAAAAAAAAAAAACGAAATAAAGACAGAAAAAAAAGAAAACAAAGCAAACAAATCCATTATCACAAATTAAATCACGATCATTTTTTTAATTTTTTTTTTTTTTCCATAATTATAACTGAATAATTGAATGAATACGAGCAAGAGGGCGAGAGCAAAGTAAATAGACCAAAGCATGTATCAAAGTACCATGTCGGACAAGATGCTTAATTATTGAATTGATTTCATAATGTTCGTTATGATAATCTTGCGATAGATTATTATTTGAGTTGATTAAACTATGGTAAAAACTTTCATTCATTCGTTTCTTTTTTGCTGTGTAATTGTGCTCAATTTCGACTATTTTATCATTTTAGATGCAATCCACTCTTATATTGTTATACATTATTGATATACTTTCACTACCATGTCGACATTTGTGAATATATAAATATATGGACTGGTGGTGAGTTAAAGAAAGAAAGAGAGAGAGAGAGAGAGAGAGAGAGAGAGAGAGCGTTAGCATATTCATTATTTTGTAAATAGCACATTTTATTGCCGGCTTTTTATGCGTATGGGTGTTTTTTTTTTTTTTTTTTGCATAAATTTTTTGCAAATAGTTTGGTTAGTAAGTTGCGTAGTGATAGTGATATGTAATTATAATCATAATTCTCTTAGTATAAGTAAATGCTGCCATGTATGTGTCCCGAAGCCATGTTGAGAATGTCAAATACTAGAAATCATGGCACGGACAACGATTGATCGACAGTGATTTATTTTTACATTTAGTCATTTGAACGTGAGAAGAATATCGAAAAATTTTCCGATATCAAATGCTAATAATAAAAGTTCCATAGGAATCACCACTATCGTTTCAAATAAAGTAAAATGCAAATAATAATGAATTTAATGCTATTAAATATTTGCATAAAGAGATCGATGTATCAATTTTTGCACATATTGTATTAGCAATGGTATAAGTGTTCAAGTTGTTTGTGTGTATTTTGTTGCCAAAAGCAACAAAACATATAATAGTTTGTGGTATTTAAACGCAATACGCAAGGTAGCTAGTTGCTTGCGGGTGTCTTTATTGTATATCATTTTATTGCAGTCTCTCTTACTATTTGATTTAATCTGTTCCATTCACTCTCACTTTCTTATTTGGCCATCCAATGATTATCGAAGCCCAGAATGTATTGAAACTTGGCGCAGTGCGAAAGAAAACGTGAAAGAAAAAAAAAAAAAAAGAAAAACTTAAACACAAAAAAAGTGTTCTCATAGTCTAACAATAGCCCAATGCTCGCAAAATTGCGAATGGAAGCATGCGTCGAGAAGCAGTTATACAACATATATTTATATGTATAAAATAAGTACGAATGCATGTACATTTTAGTTAAGTGGGTCGAATTTCATATCAAAATAGATTACGTAAAAAAAAAAAGAAATAAATCGGTATATTTATTGATTTCATTCCAGACATTGTTATTTAATGGTATCATACATTTGATTGTTTGAAATGATATATTTTTTGATCCCATTGAAATGTATATTTCAAAGTAAATTTCATTGTTTCAAATGACATTGTATTTAAAACATTCATATGAAACAAGAAACATAACGGAAATGATATGAAATAGAAAGATTTGTTTGTGCGAACATCGCATGCGAATAAAATGGTTTGCGCAATATTGTTATGTGTAAATATCAATTAATTGGATATTAAAACCCGTAAAATGACTTCAATGAACTCAAACAGCGTGCTCACAATTTTGATGACAGATCGATGAAATGCTCACCGATAGAGAAAATATGTAAAAAAAAAAAAAAATTAAAATGGAGACACATTTCTCATGTAACTCTATTGCTCATACATATATAAGTTTATAATTATTATTTTAATACGTGTCCGATTAAGTGTTTGACAATTACAGGCCAGTTATGAAACGAGTTGTTGTAGTATTATTATTATTATTCATGAAGAGCATTTTGTGCGACTTGATGTGATTTGTTTGAATATATGTTTTCTTTCCGATGCATCGATATAGCGCGCTCGTCAACCGCATATATATGCACATGCGCATAAGACGGGGGACATCGAATGCAATCGTGATATGTTGGCCTGTTCATATTTATACCTGTACAATTCGCGAAAGTGCATTAACATCATATACGTGCACAGAAATGTTTTATAATGAAACGTTAAAAAACCCGTTTTCCATTCAAATTGTCAGTGACATTACGTCTGAAAATGAAATTGAAAACCCGATGACGGTGCCTGGCGAGAGGAAAATGCCACATTCGAGAATAAATATCTAAATAAAATTGAATTGAAAAAAAAAAAAAAAAAAAAAAACAAAAACAAAAACAAAACAATAAAACATGACACAGGTTCGATGATAATGAGTTGTTCAATAATTTCCACAGATATTTGAAGCTGAACTCGATATCGATTAGGCAGATTTTTCACGCATCAAAAGCGTTTTCAAATAATTTTCGATTGCTGAGCATAATTACTTCGGTTGAAATAAGAGCCTCAATTATAACTCGAGTTATATCAATTGTGAAGTGTGTGTGTGTGTGTGTGTGTGTGTTTGTGTGTGTGTATTTTTTTGATTGCATTACGTAAAAGCGGCCTTATTTTAATACATATAATTCCACTTAATTATATGGTGCAAATGTTTAGCCGAAAAACCATCTGATTTTTCACACATTGACGTTATACAAAACAGTCAAAATAAATTTGCTCATGTTTCGTTTTCTATTTCTCTTCTCTTTTTTCATATATGCACTTATGCTAAGTCAACGTAAGCACATATGCTAATTTCAATGCAGAAAACAAAATTTTATCTGATTTGGTTTTGGGCGTCTCGACAAAATTCCATTGCGATCTATCACATACAAAATAACCAAACAAAACTCTGATATTTGATATTTGATTTTTGATTCTTGTTAAATATATATTAATTTTTCAGCATGAAAAATATTAACATTTAACATATAGAAACAGATACCAGACTAAATTTTGCTGTTTTTTTTTTTTTTTTTTGTTTTATAAAAATCACAAAAATGTTTTACCACGACTTAGAACATTTATGTGAATGTATGTAGTTTTTTTTTTCAATTTTGTTTTTGTTCAAATGTAACTAACCTCATTTTCTTCTTCGTCTTGTTCTTCTGGATCGCGTTGAGATTGATATTGTGGAATTTGCTGTTTACGTGGTATGGCCAATGTTTGTTTTGTTGGTGTTTGTGGTCGATTGTATTGAATATGTTGCTGTTGATACTGCGGTTGGGGTTGAGGTTGTTGTTGGTAATGTGGCTGTAATACAAACATTCGTAATATTAATAAGTTCTTTTCCATTGGATTTTTAAGTAATTTTTTGTTGGATATATCGGATGTCGTAAGAATTGTAATTGAAAGAAAAAAATACATAGTGAGTAAATTTGAACAGACCTGTTGTTGGTTATACTGTCGCACTGTAGGTACTGAATATTGTGGCTGTTGAACTCGAATCTGTGAAGTGTGTTATTTTCTATAACAATTTTTGCTCTTTTTTTTTTTTTTGCATTTTATGTGAAATTATTTGTATGATTTTTCGATTGGAAAACTATTTTGTGGATCTTTTTTAGGATAATATACCTGCTCTTGAACTGGATCCCGAACACGTATTTGTTGACCAACAGTGGCAACTTGTGGAGATGGTTGGAATGATGTACTTTGTTCAAAAATTGGCGTTACATCTGAAACGGATCCACGGACTTGATTTTGTTGTGAAATTTGTGCATAATAATCACGTAAATAAGCCGGATCAATTTGTGGCTGTTGCTGTGGACGTGCCATGATCATTTCGATCGTTGGCAAAAATATCGTAAACAAAATCAATGCATTCATTTTTAAAAATTTAAACTGTTATTATTTGCTATTATTGCGTTACAATCACTATTGTCCTTTTTTTTAATTGTTTTATTTTCTTTTTTTTTATATAATTTCTTTGGGCATTTGAAATTAAATGCTTATGAATTTCTTTTTCCGTATAAAAACAAAAGAAAAACTCGATTTAATAAGAAAAAAAAAAAAATAGATTAACCGTAAACAGAATGGCAACGAAACGATAAATTCGAACTTCACAATACAGCGTAAAGATCGGTATTGTTGTTACCTATCCAAAAGATATTGACTTTTATACAACATCTGGGTGGGGTATTTCATCCAAATTGACTACCGCTACTCCGTTCACCATAATTATGTACTATATGTGAATTGTCTTCTTTATTGCATGGCTATAGTTTTGTTTGTGATCGCGCTCAATTTTCGATGGTAGGAATTTTATCTATATATGCAGCGGGATCACCGCTTTTTCATAGAGAGATCAATGTGTAAGAGAGAAAAAAGGATGATTGCTTTTACATGTATATGGAATATACGAATAATCATCTTCATGCATCGATCGATTATTGTAGCCATTCAGAAATTTATACTCGTACTACTTTCATTCAATAGTGCGAAAACAAAAAATAAAAAGAAAATGAAAAGAAAACCAAAAGTCATATGATAATATAAAGCAATCTGGCGAGTTGTAATCGTGATTATCAAAGTGCTCGGCAAAAATTTGGCGTCTTCAATCGTAATGGAAGAATGAATGAGAGTGCAGTACAGTGACTCTAGCGAAAAACAAAACAAAACAAAAAAAAAAAGAAAAGAAAAAACATCAAACACCTGAACCTCGTATCGACGCGCGCGAGTTTAGTCAAATCGAATCAAGAGCGATAATTACCAACGAGAAGTGAAAAGCATTTTACATGTGTATGTCATCGTCGCATTTATCTTTATGCTATTACGAGACTTGAACGCATAATTCAAACGAAATGGCTTTCTTTGAAGACAATAAACTTCAAATGAAATAGAGCTTTACAAACAGTTGTTTGATTTCACATATTGTCACCGATTATTATTCAACTGACTTTGAACTCTCACAAAGCAGCATAGTAAGTCAAAAATCAGCGCAAATTAAAAAGTTTACTGTGTGATTTAGCTCTTTGCCTTCTAATTTTCCAAATTTTAATTACATCAGAATACAATCACATATACTCTTATATACGCCCATTTGATTATTGGCTAAAACAAAAGTACTTATGTCATACATATCATACATATACATATGTATATATAACATATGTAACGTTGAGTCATTCATTTAAATTTTTGAAATTTAGGCACAAAATACATGAAAACAAAAGAAAATAAAACAACTTATAATAGAAAAACGAAATGATAAAAATCATTGAAACAATCGTTTTTGGGGCCGTTGTTAATTTTAACGCCTCAATGAATGCCTAACAAATGATTTTTTCTTTCGTTAAATGAATGAACGCTTAAATTATTTTGTTATTATATTGACGGCAATAAAAATATTTTAGCAGATAAAAAAAAAAAAAAAAAAGAAAGGGGAAATTTGTAACAAAATCAAACGAAATTTAATTTAATTAATTTCTTTAAATCGTCTTATTTATTTTATAACACCCACTGGCTGCAATCAAACGGTACCATAATTATTTCTATTGTTTTTGCATTTGATAAATATTATTAATTTTTCCATTATAAAAGTTTCTCGATCTAATCTGTAGTCTAGACAAATTCCCAAACATACATATGTATTAAAAATATACATCTAAGACTTAGACTGGTTTTCAGCAGCAATGAATCAAACTGAATGTTAACATATATTAGGATAAATTGCATCAGGTAACGCGGCATTCTCACAGAAATCTCGACACTGATCTTTAGTCACGATAAAATCGTACGCCCCACTTCACATTTGCGTTTTGGTCGGTTTTAATTAGTGTGAATTGCGCGGCAATTGGTCGATAGACGCCAAACCATTCATCTGAATAGATTGACTTTTTTGGATGATATTTAACATTTTTGGTTGAGCCTGCCATGTTTTTTTTTTTTTTCGAGATAAAATTGGATAAAAATCAAAAATAAAAATACACCAGAGAATAACAACTTTAGATTACTTACGTTTAAATGCTGCAAAACTTGTACCAAATCCGATGAAAATAAATACAAATAAAATGCGTCTTAGAAGCATTTTATTTTTTCTTTTACCTTTTCAACTGTTCTCTGTTTAACAACAGTTTTAAATATTGCACCGTACTCGAATGTGTTCAATTCAAATAAAACAATTTATTAACTTAAATATAACATCTAAAAGAACAACACTTTGTGTACTGATTTTCATGAATTTCCACATTCATTTATGAATTATTTACAATGTGTCCAATATTTTATACAGCCTGGAAATGATCTCAATTACCTTTTGGCATATGGTGAAAGAAGTGTGTGTGTGTGTGTGTGTGTTTGAAACTACATTCCATTCACTAATAACGGCAACAATAAAATCAATTATTTGCACGGAATTAGTTTGACGAGAGGAAAAAAAGATCTGGCTACTATTTTTCACGTTCCATTTTAATTCACTAATTTGCGATAAATTTTTTTTTTTTTCGAAAGACCATATTGCCTTTTTCTATCATAATCGATTGTTAGAGCATTTGGTAAATTTGATTTAGGGCGAAAAAATCAAACGTTCGCAAATGCATTGCTAAGCAGCTTGTCGACATAATGTGTTTGCGTATACAATGTATTTGTATTTTAAACTGAGCGCGTTTTTATATGTTTTGTTTAAGTGTTATTTGACTCTGAAAAATACAAATTCTCTGTGATCACAAATGCATGGTGATCGGAATATGTCGTGATATAGGCGGTGCCACAAATCTTCAAGCTGCTTAGCTATGCATTTTACATCGCTTGGAAAAAAAATGAACTTTCCAAAAATTGACCATATAAAAAGTTCCGAAAACTGTTTCTATTTTATAATTTTGTTTTTTTTTTTGTTTCTTTCATCACATGCTGTTCTGCTTTGTTAAATCAATAATCGAAATTTACTCTTAATTCAAACTATTCTGATTGGTACACAGTCTTGTCATCTTAATATTTATGGAAAATTTCCTCATGATACACGTCGAAATATTGAAATTTCAATACTTTAAACAGTTTAAATACTTACGTAAAATGATTATTGAACAACTTGAAATTAAAGAATCAATCATGTGTTGAAAGGGAAAATAAAGTCTATGCGATGCGTACATGGCTTGAAACTTTCGTTGACAAATATTTTAACACTTGATTGAGTTTTGTAGTGTGTGTGTGTGTGTGTCTAAAGTAATTAAACAATCATTCTGAAAGGGAATCGATGCACTAATATTTTCTATTACAATCGCAATCACAATCACGACGCAAATCGCTGCAAATACACAGATATTGAATTGGAAATCAAACGGAATTCGTTGAAAAGCGAAATTTCTGTTGATAAAATAATAATTTTTATCGAAATTCTTATTACATTTGCTCAGTAAATACTGATCGTTTCAGTAAAAATGAAAATAAATGCCGCCCATTTTGATGGCTCATATGTGAATATCCAAATTTTACGGTATAATATTATAATGGCTTTTACGGTGATATTTTGAAGGCATAGAAAAACAGCAATGGTTTGTATCATTTTTTTTTTTCTTGTAGAGAAATTTTCTCGAGAAAGGTGCAGTGCATGGCACAATTACAAATACTCGAATGTTGCTGATTTTTTTTTTTTTTTTTCTTTTTTATTTTTCTTATTTTCATTTCGGTTGTGAATCATATGCGATTGTCGCCTCGCTCTCGATCACTGTGCCTCTTGTTGAATAAGTTAACCGTGACATTGTTCACTCAATCGTGCGGAATTTCATAAACAATTTATTTTTCTCTATCTCCCTTTTCCACTGAGTCGAACAGTATGTTATTTGTCAATTACTGGTCAATTTGTTCAAATGGAAACTGTGAATTCGAAATTTACATTTGATTGAAAGAGAAGAGTGAAATAAAAATAAAATAAAATAAAAGAAAAAAGAAAAGAAAAGAAATAAAGAAAATAGAAAAACACTTCTCAATTTTTCCAACTTCAATTGAAATGTTATAAATATCTGAACATTTTGGTTTCGATTTAGTCTATTTTTTGTGGTGCGAACGAACAGTTAGGCAAAGTGAACGAATTGTGAATAAAAAAAAAAATTTATTGTGCTTCTTCTTCTTCTTCGTTTAATGTTGAACTTAGATCAGTGTATTTTTGGCCATGATGATAAGAACAGTTTCTATGGTTTTTGTTTTAAATATCGTGTTTGGAATATGCATTGTTAATTTATTTGCATATGAAAAGCATCGAACAATTGTACGTGGTCATATGGCACATGGAATACCAATTTCAATTCCAATTCGTCCATTGGATCATTCAACAATGCGGCGATTATCACGTCGACTAAATGAAATCAATCCTGATTCAGAACCAGTTTTTCTACCATTCCATCAAACAAATCATCGACCAATGCAAATTATGGAGCGAATTTCAGTACCCATTGATACAAACAATGATTGGACACGAAAGAAAAAGGATAATTTTAATGTTTTAAATTTTGATGCATATGTAATGAAACCAACAAATGATGAAAAACCAGTAACTGAA
The DNA here is from genome assembly GCA_029041755.1 of Resseliella maxima. Lineage (NCBI taxonomy): Eukaryota > Metazoa > Arthropoda > Insecta > Diptera > Cecidomyiidae > Resseliella > Resseliella maxima. The sequence continues at coordinate 93,106 of JAQOWM010000801.1, forward strand.
CGTGTTTTACATTTGAAAGATGATCGAGATGATGTTCGACAAAGTTTTAACAATTATCAAAAATATCGATCAAGAAATGCACCACAGAAAAAGTCTAAGAAAAATGTTCATATTTCACATGCAAAAGAGTTTGATGATTTAGAATTTTATCGTGCATTTTTAGAACATCAAAAGCATGTGACTATGTTAAAACGATTAAAATCGAAACCAGAACCAAACGCACGATTGCCAATTGGCATTGATTATTTTGAAAAGAAAAATAAAATGATGTTTCCGCCAATCACATATTCACCACTTTATTTAAATCATTTGCATCGATCACATCAAGATCGAATTTATGAAGATGTTGAAGCATCAAATGTACAGCATGTGCAAATGCAACATCCGGATATGATAAAAAATGAACCAATCTCAACTATTCAATCAACAACAACATCGATTACACCACCAATAACAACAATGATTATACCAATGGAAGATGAAACCGTTCAGCCACTTGAAATGAATGGACCAAATGAATTAGATACAATTCATAGTCTTGCATCGGAACCAGAAATGTATAAATTTACAATTGATGATGTCATTAAGCCACACACACCTGGTGTGGTTAATCATCCATTTACTGGACCAGTTACATTGGCACCACCACCGATGCAATATCAAAATACAGTAAATTCAAATTTTATGCGTCACGAATCAATTGTACCTGCTAATGTTAATACCATACATCAACATCGATTGGATCCAAATTATCAAACTCAATTTAAAGTATATGCACGTGGTGGTGGTGGTGCATTACGTCGATTACCAATCACATCATATAAAAATGTACCAGCAATTGAAGAATCAGCAGCATCGTCACAGCAACAAATCCAACAATATTCAGTTGAACCAATTGAATCGACAACACAAATGATATTTTCCACGGATACTGTTGAAAATGTTTCACCATCAGTGAAAGCAGCACTTGAAATTAATTCGAAACGATTCGATAAACGAAATAAAAGACGCCGATTGAATATGGCTGAACGCAATAAACCCGAAAGCACAAGAAAGGTCAATAATCAAAAAGACTTTCTTAATAATTTAGAGTTTTCTAGCTCCTATTCAAAACGTCGAACACAAGGTTATAATAGTGAAGAAGAAATATCAACCACGCCAATTACACCGAACAAAGGAAAATACAATAGAACCGAAACTAAATCACAAGAAACAGTCAAAACAAATACTCCAAAAAACGAAAAGTTCAAATACTTTCAGTAAGTCATTGAATCTTTTTCCATGCTTTACTGCATACTATCTCTCTCTTTCTCTCTCTCTCTCTCTCTCTCTCTCTCTCTCTCTCTCTCTCTCTCTCTCTCTCTCGCTCTCTCTCTCTCTCTCGCTCTCTCTCTCTCTCTCTCTCTCTCTCTCTCTCTCTCGCTCTCTCTCTCTCTCTCTCTCTCTCTCTCTCTCTCTCTCTCTCTCTCTCTCTCTCTCTCTCTCTCTCTCTCTCTCTCTCTCTGTATGTATGTGTGTCTGTTAATCGTGATACCTATGAAAGTATATGAGAAAAAGTGTGAGGAAATTGTTTAGCCATTTTTTTCTTTTTCTTGTTAAATTAGAGACACTTTTACGGAACAATTGACACCGCATCAAATTGATACAGGTCATTTGAGTGAAAATCCAAGCGGTTGGGAAGAACGATATGAACGAAAAAATCTCAAATCTCAACGATTTCAGGGCAAAGTATGAGCCAAATGACATTTTAATAGCTTGTTATTAAATGTAAGTTAAATACATGTAATTTTTATTTTTACAGGTGAAATGGGGTGATCGAAAAGGCAACTTTGGCGAACATTATTATGATTTAAATCATCATAATCGCAACATGAAACAACAGTCAAATCACACTAGATCATCGAGTTAATTATGATAATATATATATGAATTATACAAGAACACATTATGCGATTATGAAAATCTATTTATTTAATTTGTATGCGCAATTACGAGCATTTCTTCGTGCTCATCTCCCTTTGGTATTTTGATTTTAGTATTGTTCGATTGAAAATTACATGATGATGATGATGATGAATGCAGCGGAAGTCTTATTCTTTTACTATTATCATTCATTGCTTCATTTAAACTAGGGGAAACTATCTAAATGTCCATATATACAGCAATTATTTCAATACGTACCTTGCAAATATTCGGCAAATATTTGTGGTAAATACTCGCATATAGCCTGCGCATAAATTGCATATAAAATATGTAAATAGTTCCCCCTAGCATTTACAGTTGTATTGAAAAAAAAAAAAAAAATTTTCAAGTATTTTGTTGAACATTTATTCATACGCGCCCAGCTAAATAACCTTTTAATCGATTATAATTTATTTTATTTCTGAAAGATAATTCCAAAATTTGAATTGTATTGAAAATTTGTATTTAAATGCTTGTTTTACTGAAATTACGTTATCATCTATTTTTGTTCATGATAAATAATTCATTATTATAATAGAATATATTTATAAAACTTTCTCGAAATAACGATACAATGTACGAATAAATTCATAATATGTTAAAAATTGAAACAATTTTAAATTTGATTAAGTTTTTTTTTTATTTTTTTTATTTTTTCCATAAAATAACATTTTCAAAATAATTTTCATCATACAAAGCATATGATCTCAAATTATCAATTCAAATATCCCTTAGATAGATTCATATTAAATTAATTGTTGAGATCATTGAAACGTAAAATGGAACTATTATCGAAACTTAACATAAACAAATGTTATTAAAAAATGTTGTGACATCATGTGATTCAAATGACAAATCGAATTCCCCTTATCGCAACTTTAAACGAGCAAATTACCATGGTATGTGTAATTTTCTCAATGAGTTAAATATTGTTGATAATTTAGTTGATAAATCTTTCGACGAGAAAATTACTTTTCTTCATGACGTTTTGAAGGAGGGCATAAGTTATTTTGTTTCTTTGTCAAAACTCTCTCGATTCAAAAAACCATGGTGGAATAAACACCTCCAATCTTTAAAAAATAAAAGAAACAAAGAATGGAAACGGTATCGAAACAATGGTGACAAATCTCCATATTATTTTGCCTGTGCTGAATTCGACTCACTGAATTCATTGCTTTACCAAAACTACAAAACTAGATTGGAATTATCGCTAAAGTCTAATCCATCTGCCTTCTGGAAATTTGTCAACTCGAAACGTAGCATTGAATGTTTACCCAAGCTCTTACACTACGACTCACACTCGTCAAATGATGTTAATGAACAAGCATCAATGTTTGCCGAGTTTTTCAATAGCAATTTTTCATCACATGCACCTGTCAATACTCCACTACCAGACGCATCAAATCTTACGCAAAATGATACACTTCTTTTGGATGACTATTTTGTTTTTGACCAGCTTCTCAAGATAAAGACAAATACGAGTGCTGGCCCGGATGGTATTCATCCTCTCGTATTAAAAAATTGCGCATCAATTTTATATCAGCCGCTTACAATTATATTTAATGAATCGTTGCAGACTGGAATTTTTGCCGACACCTGGAAGAGATATTGTGTTCGACCGATTTTCAAGAAAGGCAGTAAATCAAACATAAAGAATTACAGATGTATTGCCAAATTAATTACGATCGCCAAATTTTTTGAACATTGCGTTAATATTCAACTAACTCGTTGTATTTCTGGGAGAATTTCTTCACGTCAACATGGTTTCATGAAACGTCGCTCAACAACAACCAACTTAATGGAATTTTTACATTACTCCATCAATGGTTTAAATTCGTCAAACAGAGTTGATGTTCTATACCTCGACTTCAGCAAAGCATTCGACAAAGTAAATCACACCATACTTTTAAACAAGCTAACAACGTTTCCGATTCCACACAACATCATCAAATGGATAAAATCCTATTTATCAAATCGCCAACAATATGTGAAACTTGGAAGTGTTGAATCTGACGATTTCACTGTTAATTCAGGTGTTCCGCAGGGGAGCCATATCGGTCCAACACTTTTTTTACTGTTCATAAATGACCTGTCGTCTATAATCTCAAATGAAGTCTTCCTATCGATGTTTGCCGATGATATCCGAATTGTTAGGACAATTAATGATCAATCTGATGTTTCTAAACTTCAATCCATAATTGATTCGCTTAGAAATTGGTGTGACACAAACGACATGCATTTAAATCTCGAAAAATGCTCAATTTTATCGCTTCATCGCGGTAGAAACCAACCTCAACCTTTATATTACTACGGTGATAATCAGATCGCTAATTGTATGGAACAACGTGACTTGGGTGTACTTATTGACAATAGACTGAATTTCAAGTCGCATAGATTTGCAGAGCTGTTATTTTCCCCCAGGGGGGCGCGCACTAAAAGGGTGGGAACAAAACCCATAAAATTTAAATTTAAAATTTTTTTTTTTAAAAAAAAAAATTTTTAAAAAAAAAAAATTTAAACCCAATCCCACCCCCAAAAAGGGAAACGGGATTTGGTTATTTCTAAAGCAAGTTCCGCATTAGGTTTCGTCAAGCGCTTCTGTCGAGAAATTGACGATCAATCAACACTTAAAGCAATTTACTCGGCATTTGTTCAATCAAATCTTGATTATGCCAGCACTGTATGGCTAAACATCCCATCAACAAAATCCATTATGATCGAAAGTATCCAAAGACAGTTCACAATGTACGCGCTTCGTGAATACCCTAATACATTAAACAATTACAGAATTTTGCCCTATGATGATCGGTTAAATGCTTTAAATATGACCAGACTTAGCCGTCGAAGAATTAACTTTGCTATATTGTTTTTGTATGATTTAATAACTGATCAAATTCATTGTCCATTTGTAAAAAACCTATTTTATATCAATCCTAACCCTCGTAATTTTAGAAATGCAGAACTATTTAGAATTTTTAATTTAGAGTTGAGTATGAACATGAATGCTCCAATTACACAAATATGTAAATATGCTAATCTTATCAAGTTTCTATTCACTGATTCAATCAATCGTAATGACTTTAAAAGAAAACTATTTAATTTACCGAATGATTTA
>JAQOWM010000384.1:0-167586 GCA_029041755.1 Resseliella maxima
TTCGAACACTTCAAGTTCCAATTTTGGTGTTCGTGTTCGTTCGTGTTCGGTTCGAGTTGTTCGAGATAAAGAAAATATTGTTCGAGTTCGTTCGTGTTCGATTAAATCTCGAACGAACACGAACGAACACGAACAATTCATGTTCGTGAACAGCTCTAATATATACATATATCAATAAAGAATGAAAGAGATAGACAGTAAACAAGTTTTAATATAGTCAAGTTAACAGCGCCAACTTGTAAATGAATTTGTGCTATTCATTTTGCCTAGGGGGAAATGACTCGCAGCGAATCCCAATTTATTTGCAAAAATATGATCAAACATTTGAAGATTCGCGTATTATACTTGAAAATGAATAAAAGATTCGCAAGGATTCGCATTTGATTATGTGTTAAAAAGATGCGCATAGATACACTCTCAATTGCAAATCTCTTTGTCAACTTCACATGTGAATGAAGATTCGTAAGACTCGTAAGATTCGTGAAAATGCTTCGATTTCTCTAAAATTTTGAAAAGATTTGCAAGAGTCATTTCCCCCTAGCATGTTGCTGATTCATTCAATTCAATTTGTTTTCAATGTCCCCAAATCAATATTACGCTACATTTACGCCATTCTACATATTTAATTCTAATTTTTAAATTAACTGAATATGAAACAATATGTGTTTCATCTTTCGACAGCACAAAATCATCAAATTTCGTATAATTTTTGTTGTTGTTGATATAAATGCAATTCATAATCAAATAATGTCAAAGGATTATCCAATTGGATTACTCATACTAACTACCTTGCATCCAAAAATCATTTTGTATCTTATTTAATGATTCGAAAAATATTTTCTCTCAATCACACATTTTTTTTTTTTTTTTTTTGTTTAAAATTCGCACAAGGTTATCCAAATAAATGCGAAATAAAAAAAAAAATGTTCCGATTTAAATGATAATAATCAATTGTACCGTACGTTGTTGATGTGCTGGTTCATGAGCAAAATCAAAGCAGAAAACAAAAAAACAAATTGTGGAATTTATGCGAATTTAATGAAATTTGGCAGAAAAAATCGAAAGTGAAAAGCAAATACAAAGATCTGAACTGTATAAATATGTGTTGTGTTTACATTGACACGGTTGACAATATAATGAGAGAGAGATATATAGAAAGAGAGAGAGAGAGAGACAATAATGTATGCGTACGAATGAGATGGAATGTTTATTGAAAAACAAGAACAAATCTACAGATGCGCATATACAACATGACGAAAAGATTTAATTTTCCGTTTTTTTTTTTCTTTTCATCTTTTTTTTTCCTCTAATGAGTGTTGTTTTTGTGCTTGATTTATAGTTGTTAAAAACAATTGTACGATGGCAATCCAGAACAACGGAGGGCCAATTTTTTTTAGTTTTGATTGAACATTGACGATGTTCAGCGTCTTATATTTTTTTTTTCTTTATCATCATCGTATGTCGTCGTACGTACCCACATAAAATTTCTACGAAAGAAAAAAAAAAACGAGATCCAACGCACACGTAAAACCAAAGAAACAAAATAATACTAATAAAAAAAAAAGACGCATTTCAAAGTCGCTATCGTACACAAAGTGGCAAAGTATTATATGATATATATTTGTTTTGCCGATTAGATAAAAGCTGATGTAAGCATTGTAGAAAAAAAAAAGAAAAAAAAAGAAAGAGAAAAACCAAAAAAAATTGAGTTTTTCATTTATTTGTTATTATTTTCTTGTCGTGTGGAGAAAGTATTTGAGATATTTAAATGGTTGTTCCAAACAGGCTAAAGAATTGTGGTGAACAACAAGCGAATATACGAAAAGAATGGGAAAAAAATTCACTTAACACGCGGCAAACAATTAAAAACAATACGTTAAATTCCATTCCTCAATTTTTAGCGGACTTTTATTTCGTCGCTTACTATTGTTCAACATGATATTCATGGCACGCTCTATCTCAATTCTTAGTTTGTGACCGCGTTTTCCTTTTTTGGCTCATTTTTCTTTCTCGCGTTTCATAATTTGTCACTATTGAACAATTTTCCAAAGTTTCGTTTCTTTCTCACTCTTTCCCCTAGGGGGAAACATGTCTCACGAGTGCGTCCAATTTCTTGCGAGTTTTTGCGAGTTCGTTGTTGGTATATTTAGTTTGATTTTGAGCGAATGCTAGACTGACAACTGACAACTGACTCTCGCGCCTATTTGCATGCAAAGTTGAACTCGAACTCGTACGAGTTTGTACATGTTATTTAAATGGAGTTAAAAATTAAAATGCGAGTTCAATCATTTTGTGTAGATTTCTTACAAGTTCTGCATGGTTTTGGGCGGTTTTCGAGTAGTTAAATCCCCCTAGTCTTTCCCACTCTTTCTCATTCTCTCTCTCTCATCTTTTTTCTGCCATTTCTCTCTCTCTCTCTCGCCACTTTTCCCTTTCTTTTTTTTCTCGGTGTTTTTTTTGTTCGTTCCTCATTTGTATGTGAAATGTGCATAGTTTTTCTTCAATTATTTGCGCCTCTTGTTCCTTTAACTGGCTTACATTTCTCTCTTTCTGATTCTCCCTTTAATTCTCTCCAGAATGGAAAGAAGGAATGAAAACTGCAAGACAAACAGTATTTGATTGAATTTATCCCTGACATCGTTTTATCATGGTAACCAATCATCTTGCTAAGTGTCAATTATTTGGATTTTGATAAATATATACGCACACACACACACACACACATACACACACGCATATAGACATTCGCATTGGTAAATCATTGTGAATATTTCAGTATACTGTATCCAGACTGCGGGAACTTGTTCAAATCTCTCATACAAATTCACAAATCGAATCAAAAGAAATGCTTCACATATTAAAATTTATGACTTGATTGTGAACTTTTTTTAAATGAGCAATGAATGGAGGCTGTTTAGCAGCCCCTTTGGCTTTTGCTTCATCGAATTCAATTTGTTCATTTTGAGTATTCGGTGTTTTTCCAACAATTTTTTTGCTCTCGTTTTGAAAAGCGCGAACTGACATTCGGCCTCTGCGAACTTCATGAATCGAGATCTTTTTCATTCATCATGTGGAACAAGAAAGTAGTACTACATGAGATTTAACCGAAAATGGGATAGAGAAAAAATGACAAAGAGAGCGAGAGTGAGAGAGAGTGAGAGAGAGAAAGAGCTTGAGCTAAAAAGAGATTTAAAGGGAGAAAAAATGAACAAACAACTGTTCTGAATAGAGATCCCATGTTTGATGCATACAAAATATTATGCTAAACCGCGTTCTCAACGTATTGTTATTATTATTATAACATTTGCAAAGATATTTGAAATTTAAACACCAAAACGCGTGTGTATTCAACGATTGAGGATTTCCCATACCATAAACATTTTCTCGGTGTCATTGTTCGCGTGTGAAAATTATGTTGCTGTCCAATACATACAAATAATGGAAAAAATGCGGTTGACTATTGGGTGTATGCAAAAGAAATGTCGATTTAGATAACAGATGGCGTAACTACTCTGAAAACCCAGTCGTGGGCTACTCGATATTCACACACACTGAATTTACATTTGAGCACCACAATTTTGGGCTGTCATTGAAAATCACCAATATTGTGGTGCGTTCATATTGCAAAATTATTTAAATGTGGTTCGTTTGCAATTCACCACATTATAATATTTTTGCGCTGTAGACGCACCACTTTGTGTGGTGATTTTCAATGACACCTCAAAATTACGTCTGTAGCCCGCGCTTAGGTTTTTGGAGTAGCGTTGTGTGCATCGGAGCACACCGCGGCCATTTTCTTTTTTTTTTGTCTGTCATTACGCTATAAATTTCAGTATATGTCATTTTGCTGAAGTGTAAACAACAAAGATTTTTTTTGCTTCAAAAATGTCGAAATTCGTACCTGAAAAAGTGGTTTTGCGGGGAACTTTAATAACCTTCTTTCATTTGAAGAAAACCGCTGCTGAAAGTTATCGTTTGTTAGTAGAAGCTTACGGTGAACATGCTTCAACTAAAAACACTTGTGAACGATGGTTTGCGAGATTAAAAAGTGGTGATTTTGACTTGGAAGACAAAGAACGGCCAGGTCTTCCAAAAAAAATTGAAGATGCGGATTTGCAAGCATTATTGGATGAAAATCCTTGTCAAACGCAAAAAGAACTTGCAATGGAGTTGAAGGTTGATCAAGCAACTATTTCTAGACATTTGCATGCAATGGGAAAAATTCGAAAGCTGGGAAAATGGGTGCCACATCAATTGAACGGAAATCAACTCAGAGCAAGAATCGAAACATGCAAAAAACGTAGTTTTTTGAGTCAAATTGTTACTGGCGATGAAAAATGGATCTATTACGACAATCCCAAGCGTAAAGCAGCGTATGTTGATCCAGGCCAACCAGTACCTTCGCAGTCAAAACGAGAAATTCATTGCCAGAAGGTTATGCTGTGCATTTGGTGGGATCAGGAAGGTGTCGTGTATTATGAGCTGCTGAAACCTGGTTGATGGGAAGTGCTACGAACAACAATTGATCAATATGGAGCAAGCATTGAAGGTGAAACATCCACGAATAGCGACTAAACAAGACAAAGTTTTTTTTCACGATGATAATGCCAAGCCGCATCGTGCAAAGATCGTTAAAAAAAGAAAGAACACTTCGGTTGGGATCAGCTTGATCAACCCGCGTACTCTCCAGACCTTGCCTCTTCGGACTACTATTTGTTTCGATCGATGCAAATTGACCTGGCCGATGTACGCTTTAAAAACTTGGAAGAAATACAAAAATGGGTCGCTGACTGGATAGCTTCAAAAGATAAGGAATTCTTTCGACACGGAACCCACAAACTTCCTGAAAGATGGCGTGAAGTCATAGCTAACGATGGAGAATACATTGGTTGAAGTGCTCATTCATTTAGTTATGAAATAAAATTTTCTTTTCATCGAAAAAATCGACATTTTCTTTGCATACACTAGAGCTGTTCACGAACATGAATTGTTCGCGTTCGTTCGTGTTCGTTCGAGATTTAATCGAACACGAACGAAATCGAACAATATTTTCTTTATCTCGAACAACTCGAACCGAACACGAACGAACACGAATACCAAAATTGGAACTTGAAGTGTTCGAATTTTGTTCGTAGTCCATTGCCACAAAATGAAGGCAAAAAACGCTTCACAACACAAAAAATCCAACGTTTGGTCACATCACCAAATATTTTAACTTCACCAGCCAATAATACAATACTGGTTGTACCACCACCAAAGTCAACATCTTGAGATTTAGCAATTATAAAGTTTATTATATAAACAGTGTTTTAGAAGCTGGGTGAACAATATCAACTGCTGCAAATAATCCCAGAAATTGCAGCAATTTAATGAGAAAGCGTTAATGCGAAGTCGCTTTAGCAAAGAAATTCATGTTTCTTACGCCATCTCTACGAGTATGGTGTGAATTTAAATGAATATCAAACAAAATTGTGAAAGTTTATACAGTGGATTTTCATGCCGTGGGCAAATACATTAATTTACGATGGCATAAGTCATACGGCGTTACATTGCAAACGATCTCTATCATATATACACTGAATTGCACATACACCATTACGAAATGCAAACGACAAATCGTAATTTTTGCCGTTTCCGTTGGTATAGTCAGTATACATTGATAAATCGTATAGGTGGTGTCAGTGTCTTGAAATCAAAGCTCTCCTCTTGTAAAAACATACAAAAAATGCCACATTGGTTAATGAGCATAATACTTTTATGTTGTTCATACAAAATGCAAGTCCGAGCAGGCTTTGTTACATGTGTTAAATGAATAGAAGTACAAAAATTGACAGCAAACGCCATCTAACGGCCGATTGATCTGCTGAGTTGATTTGTTCGGTCGTTCAATTGATGTTTGAATTGAACGTTCATTTGAACTTTGAACGACCGAACAAATCAACTCAGCAGACCAATCGGCCGATAAATGGAATTAAAACCCGTCATATTCTAACAAAACCTGCTCGTGCAAGTCAATGAAATTGAGATTTAATCGAACACGAACGAACTCGAACAATATTGTTTTTATCTCGAACAACTCGAACCGAACACGAACGAACACGAACATCGAAATAGGAATATTATCGAACTCGAACTGTCCGAGTTCGGTTCATGAACATCTCTAGCATACACCCAATATCAATTAAGACAATTATTTATTGATTTTTTTCGTGTTTTTTTTTTCGTTGCTTTTTTTCTGATACCAATCAATTTTCTATTAATTTCGACTAAATACCAGTTTTTGTATATGTCTTTCATTGTAACAGAATGGCTTCGAGCATAGAAGGCCATATAGCGAGCAGATTCATTGAGCTCAAAGATGAATTTACCGCCATGTATACAGCACAAATGAACTCACTAAATCAAACGATTTCTGATCAAAATCAAAAGATTTCTGATCAAAATCAAAAGATTTCTGATCAAAATCAAAAGATTGATGATTTGGAAAAAGAAGTTCTTCATTTGAAAACGATTCTTGTTCCATTCAAACAAGGATCCATTTGTGATGGAGCACCGAGGGTAGCACATTCAGCGTTCATAACATACGAATGCAAATCATGCCAGTGAGATAATTACGATATTTGAATTTTAGTTGTGATTGTTTTGCGTATGTAGTTTTTGTTTGTGTCTTTTAAAAAATTTTCCTCAAAAAAAATAAAATTAACAAAATTTAATTTTAATGCTTCAGTTCGATCGAGCAAACCATACGAGCATATACTCAAAATATGTGACAACATGTTTCATCGAAGTCGCCTTTTCGCCAACTCCAGAAACATATGCAAACTTTTTTTTTTCATTTTTTTTTATGAAAATTAAATTAGTTACAGAAATGTTTTTTTTGGCAGAAATTAGTAAATTAATTTTTTTTTTTTTTCATTTAATTAACAAAGAATTTCTCATTTAAATAGTAAAATTCATTCTCATGTGAAAACTCCGAATTGTAAAAAAAAAAAAAATAAAATAAAATCAGATAAATGATGCAATCTGGTGTTTGTTTAAACACATAATTGTTATTGATTATTCAGGTGTTCATTGAATGACTGTATATTTTTTTTTCTGAAATTGTGGGTGGCATCCCAATGCGAACAATTTCATACTGAAAAATATTTGATATAATTGTCATTTCTCATTCAGTGTAAAATAATCATAAATAGAATATTAACGCGATACAATTGTGTGTTCCACATAAACGTTTGCTATCGATTAAAACAAAAGAAGAGGAGAAAAAACACAGTTTTCATCATGCCGCGAATTATGATAAAAGGTCACAAAGCCCGTTGGTACGAATGGTTGGAAAAAAAGAATGGTCACGAGAAGAGGATGAACGCTTATTACATTTGGCCAAATTGATGCCAACACAATGGCGAACAATTTCACCAATTATTGGCCGAACAGCCGCTCAATGTTTGGATTGTTACGAATATTTGCTGTAAGTTTTATTTAGAAGTTTTTTGAATGAAAATCTTAATTTAAATGTAAACGTTTAAAATCATTTTGATTACTGACAACACGAAATTTTCCATTGTAGTGATCAAGCTCAACGAAAAGAAGAGGGTGAAGATATTGCTGATGATCCACGAAAATTGAAACCAGTTGAAATTGATCCAAATCCAGATACAAAACCAGCAAGATCCGATCCAAAACACATGGATCAAATAAAAATCAAATTATTTAATTTGACATTTTTCTCATTTTGGTTGTAATTTTACAGAAATTCCTTCAGCAGCACCCCCACAAGCCGATGTGGCTGAACCGCCACGAACAGAGCTCGAAGAATTGCAAATTAGAGCTAATCAAGTTACAGATGACGTGAGTATTTTATTCAATATGTTTTTTTTTTTGTTTTTTTCAAACAAATTTTTACCGAATTTTTATTCAATTTACTAACTTGTTGTGCCAATTTCCTACTTTTTTTCCCATCGCTTTATGTTCATATGTGTTTATCTCAAATACGTTCACATCAAGTCTTTGGAAAGTACTCGGCGAATGTTGGCTCTTTGCGAAGAGGTAAGTTTTGATCTATTGTTTTTTTTTTTGAAACTAATGAATCCGTAAATTATCAATCGAACAACTGTGATGAAAATTTTCTCTTGGTCTAAACCTGTTTAAATTTTACACATTTTTTAGGGCAAAGAGGCTGGCATCCGTACATTGGTTGCACTCGACGATCAAGGAGGTAAATAAAACAATTCATTTATCATTTATGTTAATCATTAACTATCTTTTTTCCTTCCATTATCTCAATGAAAAATTTGCCCCAAAGAAACAAAGAGAAGAAAAAAAAAAACCAATATATCAATCAAAACCTTTATATTTTTGTCATTTCTAAACACATTTCAAATACTATGCAATCTATTCAAAACACATAAAATAATGTTCCATTTCGAAATTTCGAAAACAATCAATATGAATTGGAAAAACCCATCCATTTCTGATAATTCGTGTGTTCAGTTGAGCAATATCAATAAATTAAAATGTGTCCGACACAGACACACAGAATATTTGTAAGTTTCAATGTATAGATTGAGAAAACAAAGTAATCAAATTTTTTGTTTTTCTACCTTTATCTAAATAATTGTTGTGTGTGTTTGGTGAAGAAAATGCATGTTTTGTGTTTACAAAATAACCAAATACTAACAGAAAACATACAGAAAACACATTCAGATTTCTTTCTCAAAAATTCAATTTATTTTCCTTTTTTTTTTCTTTTTCACAATTTGATAAATAAGCTTGCGCAAAAAATTAGAACAAAAAAACTTCAAAAAAAATAAAAACAAAAAACAAAAAAGAAGCGAAGAAAACAAACAAATAAAACAACAAAATAATTGAAACAAAGCTTAATTTTTATTTTTTCCATTCAATTGAAATACAAAACACCCTAAAAAATTCTTTTCACCTGTAATCACATCCACAACAACAACTGCTTATAAATAATGATATATAAATTGTTTGAAAATAAGTCAATATCCTAATGATACAACAGCAATTCAAAATACACCCCATCAATCAATCAATCAATCAAAGATTAAAAAAAAAAAAAAATAAAATGTCCAACACAGGCGATTTTTTTTTTTTAGATTCAGAGCAATTGGAACGAATTGAAGAGAATATGGATAAGATTCGAGCTGATATGGTGGATGCTGAAAAAGCACTCAGTGGCATGGAAAAATGCTGTGGAATTTGCGTCCTACCATGGAAAAAGTATGTGTTGATTGTTTTGAAAAAAAAAAAAAAAATTCCAACTAAAAATGGAAAAAAAACTCAATTGAATTCATATGAAGTTCATATTCATTTAAATATGGTTTATTTTCACAGAAATAATGCATTCAAAGAGGATGAAGGAGCATGGAAAGGTGAAGGTGACGGAAAAGTGGTTAATAATCAACCACAACGTGTCATGACGGATGGTCAACAGATGATGGCATCTGGTTACATTGGAAAGTGAGTATAGTTTATAATAATTCAAATTCAATTGAGAGTTGACTGTGACTTTTACTAAAACTTTTTTTATCAACTCAATCAACCAATTAACACAAAATTTATAGAATCACAAATGATGCACGAGAAGATGAGATGGAAGACAATATGGGTCAAGTCAATACAATGATTGGTAAATTATTTAGTTTCTATATGAAAATGTAAAAAGACTAACAAAATGTTGAGAGGAAAAATGAACGTGTAAAAATGTTTTAACTTAAAGCAATTTATGCGATACTAATTTGTTGAATGAACCATTTTATGGGAAGAATCCCAAATGGAAATATTGTGAGAGCCAAATATTGAATTATTAAATGATTGAATATGTACAATGTGCTTGTACATATATGGGTGCATTCACTCCATGGCTCCCATATGACAAAACAAAACACCATATGTGACACATTTTCATGTGCAAATGTACATGTTAATTAAGCTGTATACTAACCTACATAAATTCTTTTTGTTTTTTTTTTCTCTTTTCGTTGTTTTTCATTGGTCAACCCTTCTGACAAATTTTAGGAAATTTACGGAATATGGCAATCGATATGGGCTCCGAGCTTGAAAATCAGAATCGTATGATTGACAGAATTAACGCAAAGGTAAACCATTTTGTAACCTTATCGCATACATTGAATAATAGGCAAATTTGATGAATTTACGATCTCATACAATACATTTTACATATTTATTTATATTTAGGGCGAATCAAACGAAACAAGGATAGCGGTGGCAAACGAACGAGCTCATCAGCTTCTCAAATAAATTGGTCTTTATCATATACTAATACACCTTCTCAAATTAATCAACAACAACAACAAAATACAACCAACCAACCAAATATAGAAGAAACAACAACTTTTATGCCAATTCTTTACGACGAAAGAAAAAATGGAAAGAATTACCAGTTTAACGAATTAATATAATATATTTAAAAAGAAAAAAGAGAAGTAAAAGAAAAGTAAAAGAAGAAAAAAAAAAATTGAAAAATTAGGCATTACATTTTTTATTCCATTTAAAATCTAGAATGCATAGAAATATTGAAATTAGGTAAAAAAGTTCATAGCAATGAAATTTGAAAGAAAGAAAAAGAAACTCCATTGGATATTTTAAACAAAAAATTATATATTACATAAATACATAAAAGAATATGCTTAGCTTTTTCGTCATTTATTTATAGATTTTCATTTCATCTATTTCAAATATCTCTTTCAGTCTAACAAAACAAAACAAAAAAAAGGAATAAAATTTAAAAAAAAAAAAAAACTTCGAAAACAAAATGAAACTTAAAACAAAAATACTTTGAAAAAAATGTAAAAAATATATTCATAAATGATTCTCTTATATTAGGTACATTATTATGTAGAAAAAATTATAGCAATATTACAATGATATTTATCAAGTATTTAAAATTCAACAAAAAGACCGGTTATTTGAAAATAAAACAACAAAAATAAAAAAAAAACAAACAAACAAACAAAGTACACACATATACAACGTATTTATCAGTCAATCCAAGATTTTCTCAACCCAATTTTGACTCACTCAATCAAGTCGGTCGCACTCTTTTAACTCAAATTAACTTGATGGAAAACCCATTTAACACCAGCTTCCTCCCTCCCACTCTCTCCTCCTCCTCCTCAAAATAATATATTACATAAGATTGAACATTTTCTTGAATTAAATTACAAAAAAAAAAAAACAACAAAGAAAAAGAAGAACATTTTAACGAGTCGAATCGTTTTGCCATTGTTTATAAAGTGAATTTAGAAATTCATTTCATTTTGAAAACAAAAGAAAACAAAAAACAGTGAAAAAAAAATTAGATTCACTTATAAACAATGTTCATTCGATAACATTTTGTACGCATCTTCACATTGATGATTGTTGTCTATTTCAATTCTGTGTTTTAAATTAGTAGACAATTGCGGAAAAGATGTTCAAATTAAATAATGGTCCATGCAAAAGTTCTTTGTCAATCAATGCTAATGTGTATACGACAATTTTGAAGCATATTTCGTTAGCATTCTTACGAATGATTCGCATCAAGTAACCGATGTTTCACCATTTCATTTGTGTTTAGTCAGAAATCATATATGATAAAAGGAACACTTAAAAATCACGGAGAAGCAGAAAAAAAAAAAAAAAAAAAAAAACAGAAAATAAAGTGCATTCTCAAGGAGACATAAACATAGTTGATTGTTTAAAATTCAAGTGAATTTGTATCCAACATACGAAGAAAGAATTTTAATAAAATGTTCGCTTCATTAAAATGTGAGATTGAATTTTTTTATGATTTTTTCCTTCTCCCGGTTTTGCAAAAAAAAAAAAAAAAAGAAAAAAAATCTCTATATTTTATACAAAGAATCATCAATTACAATGTATTATCATCAATCATCAATCCATTTTTAATATCTTGAGATTATGACGACAAATCTCAAATTCATATTTGGTTTAAAAAGTGGTAAAATCTTTTGCCATTTTATTATATCAAACTTCAAACTACAAACATTCAATTCATGTAGAAATGTATATGTAAATAAATAAAATATTTCATTTGTTGTCGTCAAATGTACTAATTCCGGTCAAGATGTTGATGATTGCGTCTACCGGATATTCTAATAAACTTTAATTAACCATCTTCAATGAAATATGTTGTTGTTATATGCGAAGATCTCTCTCTGATCATATCAAATACACATAATATGATTTTAATTGAAATTATTTTGTATTGTAGTATCAAGTGTAGGATGGTGTTTGATGCAAAATGAATTCCGTAGAAAATCATCAACGATTGGTGAAAGTTTTCGTACAATTTTACAAAAGCAATTAAATGAAATTCATGAAGCTGGTACATATAAAAATGAACGAATCATAGCATCGCCACAACAAACTATCATTAATATTGAAGGATCATCAAAAAATGTCATTAATTTTTGTGCAAACAATTATTTGGGAATGTCGGTGAGAGTAAATATACATTTAGATTAAAAGTTTGAATTTTTTCTTTTTCAAATTGAAAATATCTATATAAATATAAATTTATTTTAGAATAATAAAGATGTTGTTGAGTTTAGTAAGAAAATTCTTGATAAATATGGTTCTGGATTAAGTTCAGTGCGATTTATATGCGGAACTCAAACAATACACAAGGCAAACAATTAATTACTATCAATTATTGTTATATTTTTTTATTGCTGTTATTGTTATGTTTGCAGGAATTAGAACGGAAATTATCTGAATTTCATGGTCGTGAAGATACAATTCTTTATGCATCATGTTTTGATGCAAATGCTGGAATTTTTGATGCCATTTTAACGTCAGATGATGCAATTTTCTCTGATGAGCTTAATCATGCATCTATTATTGATGGCATTCGATTGTGCAAAGCACAAAAATATCGATATGCACATCGAAATATGAAAGGTTTGATAATCATTTAGCAAATTAAAATTCATATAATTGTGCATTTTATTCATTAGATTTGGAAGAAAAGTTAAAATCATCGAATGGGCGTATTAAAATAATTGTGACTGATGGTGTTTTTTCAATGGATGGAAATATTGCGCCATTAGATAAAATTTGTGATTTAGCTCATAAATATAATACTCTAACATTCGTTGATGATTGTCATGCAACTGGTTTTTTTGGTAAAACAGGCAGGTTTGTATTTTTTTTTTTTTTTTTTTTTTCTTAAAACTAAAGAAACTCTCTAAAAAATATATTTATTATTTAATTAAATTTATTTGATTCAGAGGAACGGAGGAATTCTTCAACATTATGGGTCGAGTGGATATAATAAATTCCACATTGGGAAAAGCTTTAGGAGGTGCATCTGGCGGTTATACAACTGGACCACGTGAATTGATTGAATTGTTAAAACAAAAATCTCGACCGTATCTATTTTCAAATACATTACCACCAGCTGTATGCGCCAGTGCGAGCAAAGTAATTGATTTGCTGATGCATTCATCAGAATATCCTCAGCGTGTTCAAAAAAATACGGAACGATTCCGTAGTAAAATGACTGAAGCAGGATTTACAATATCGGGTTCCGAGCATGCAATTTGCCCTGTTATGTTAGGAGATGCAAAGCTAGCTAATGTATTTGCCGATGAAATACTCAGTAAGATTTTTAATATTAGAAATGCTGAATTTAAATTTTGATTTCTTTCGGTTTGTTATTGTTTATTTATTTTTATTTTTTTTTTTTTTTTTTTCTTTTTATTATTCAGGCAAAGGAATTTATGTCATTGGCTTTAGTTATCCGGTCGTACCAAAGGGAAAAGCTCGCATCCGTGTTCAAATCTCAGCTTCTCATACAACCGAGCAAATTGATCAATGTATCAATGCATTTATCGATGTTGGGCGGAAATTAAATGTGATTCCATAACATGGGAAAAAATAAAGCACATAAAATCAAATCAAACCAAACCAAACCAAAATTAAGAGAAAATGAAAGCAATTCCAACGCTGTAATTTGATTTTCAAATATTATCAGTATTTTTGTCACTTTAATTATTATGGCAGAAATGAGAATATAATTTACACTTGTTTGTTTGTTTTTTTTTTTATTATTCAAATTTCAAAGAAAAATCTTCTAATTTGTTTCTAAATGTTTCACGTATATAATAAATATGAATTATCAATCAAAATGTTATAACTTAAAATAGGTTTGATTTTCCTCATATTTCCTTGTCAATTGTGTAAAGTACATGGAGTTGTTTTTTTATTTTCATCTTTGGATCGACATTACAAGGAATTGTACACCTGTGTCTGTTCGGATTTTATTTTATTTTATTTTATTTATTTATTTATCTTTTTTGTTTTTTGTTTATTTCATGTTTCGCGATCGACAAACTAAACTGTTATTGTTCAACTCAATATTCATTTAATGTACACAATTGAACGCTTCTCCCATTTTTTTTTTTTTTTTTTTCAAAATTCTTTTCTACAAATATTTTGGTATGAAAATTTTCACATTGTATTGTAAAAAACATTTTTTTTTTCTTGTTAATTATTATTATTATTTCAAAATTCCTTATACTTTGTGCTGTCTTAATGCCAGTAGAAGTTTGGAATGTTTCTTTTTAATATAACTGTAAAAATCTCAAAAAATAGTGCGGCGGAAACGGAATTTTTTTTTTTTCGATGGAAGGAATTTAACGATTTCAAGGAAAAAATGGAAAACAATTCGTTTATGTTATTCAAAATTTATGATAAATGTTATTTAGTGAGAATAATTTTGTGTTGGTCAATTTTGATTTTTTGGAATGATTAATTAAATTTATGTAGATGAGATAGAGGACAAAAAAAATAAAAAATAAAAAAAAAAAAAGATAAAGAGAGAAAGAGAGAGAGAGAGAGAAAATATGTTTGTTTTCATTTTGTTTGTGTGTAAGTGTATGTGCGTGAACTGTAAGCTCATTATAAATCTTAATTCAGGGAACTAACATCTTGCAGAGTGAATTTCGTTAGTCGATTTGGTCCAATTTCTCCTACGTACATAGCTGATCCATTCGGGCAAATTGCAATGGTATGCGGATTCTCAAAACCACCCCAGTGATCGATTATCTGTTCATTCATTGGATCAATTGTAAAACCACGCACAGGAATGATTTGCGATGTTGGCCCATTTATGGCATAAACGAAGTTACCTATGAAATTGAAAAGGAAAATTTATGCATATTGTTGAATTACATTTAATTAAGAGAAAAAAGAAAAAAAAATGTCGTATCCAAAGCTCACCATAAGCTGCGACATCGAATACACGGCCTAGGTCAGGCTCCTGTATGGTTGCTGCTGGTGTTCCTTCATCTAGAGAAGTTTTTAGGCCCGCCCTATGAAACATTAGGCATATATGATTAAAAATCGTAATATAGGTTAAAGAATCGTATTTCGATAATTTTTTTTTTTTTCCTTTGAATGAAAAAAAAAAAAATAATTACCTCGGACAAACAACGCGCATATTTTCTCTGTCTGCAATACAAATCAAATCTAAATGTTCTAACAAGGTTAATCCGTGGGGTACTTGAAGTGATAAAAATTCAGGTGGTTGAGGAATTACACGTAAGATTCGTCCAGCCGCATTAAATTTCAGAATTCGATTATTACAGTAACCATCAGCAACAAATATCTTTTATTTGTTTTCGAAACAAAATGGAAAATATGAAATTAAAATTAATGTTGCGATTCTTGCAATTGCAATGGCTTTATAATTTTTGTTATATACTTCGCCTGTAGTTGCTACAGCAACAGCTGTAGGCTTACAAAGTTGACTTGGAATTGAACCAGGCTGAAAGCGTCTTCCAATTGTAATCGATGGATAACGTGATTTTGGTTTAAATTTAAATACTTGATGTAATGCAACATCTGTCACCCATATGTTTCCATGATGATCAATGGTCATACCATGTGGAAAATAGAACAAAGATGCACCCCATGAATTTAATACTTTTCCATTGGCAGCATCTAATTTCAATATGGTATCAACATCAATTGGGCCAATGTGCGTTAACTGATAATGATTTGTCTCATTAAATGTTCTTGAAAAAATGAAGAAGAAGAAGAAGAAGAATAAATCATGTTCAATTATTTATATGAATGCACTTGATTTTGGCTGAATACAATTTTTTGAGCATACTTACTCATCAGTCCAGATTCGATCAGCACGATGAAAAATTACCGGATGTCCATCTAATCCAATCGAAACAGCGACCACTTGACCCAAACGTAAATCAAGTTTTGGCCAATCAGTCACCTAATTTTTTGTGACATACAATGCCAAATGAAGCTAATGAAATACACTGAACTGCTCTAAAAGCCCAATCAAAGCATACCTGTGTCGGTTTTGGTGGCATAATTGTTGGTAAATTGTCCTTCATTCTTTCGTCAGCTATTGGTGAAATTGTCGTTTCTATGTAATGTTCATCGGCATTGATTGGCGGTGCTTCTGTTGTAGTTGTTTCTAATTCAGCCGCTTCTGATGAAATTTTTTGCTCCAATAATTGGCGTACTTCATCAAAAAATCGTTCACTAATCGCTTCAGCCTGTTGTTCGGCTCGCTGTTGTTCATCTTGTAGAAATGTTGATGGCACAGCTTCAACATAATTACATCGCAATGATACACATAATAGCACAATAAAATAAAACTCAAGTGCCGACCCTGAAACCATTTCTCCGACAAATCGTTTGTCTTTCAAAGCTTAAACAATTGTCAAAATTGAATTTAAGAAAAAAAAAAAAGTACAGTTATAATAACTTAAAGAAGAAGAAAAAATGATTCAATTTGAATGAAATTGCGTGTGTGGGTCGCGATAAAATCCCCAAATCAAATGAAATTGTGCTTGTGATTAAAATTGATATGAAGCATATGCAACATTCAAGTATTGTTGATTCACCAATTAATTCACCAAAAACGTTAAGAAAAAAATCACGTCAGGCACCCTTTGGTCTGTCTCACTAATGACTTGAATACTTTACTTGTTCACAATTTTTCTTTTTTCTTTTTTTTTTTTTAACTTGCTCCTAATTCAGCCAATTCCGTATACTTGTCGATATTACGGGAAAATTCAATGAAACTTGGAAAAATACACCGTAAATTATATGTGCTGCTCGGCAATCATTTCACAATTGTTTTTCATAAATTTATTATGCACAAATCCATGAAATCTTAATTGTAATACTTAAGACTGATTCCAACAATTAGAACAAAATTATACGATACAATGAGTAGGAAATTCGCAACTTATGGGAAACTTTTTTATCGATTTAATACGACATGTAAACAACTTTAAAACATATGGTCTATGCGCCTTACAATTCTTTTGTTCAGTTTCGTGTGGTTTTTTTTTTTACTTGATCTATTCGCTCTGTATATATTAGCGCTTCTGTACAATGTAATGGGAAAGACGAAACAAGTGGGAAATAGTTGTATCAACAGCCAGTCAAAATTGCTGTACGCGCGCATCGAAACATTGAAGTGAGGCATCAACGACGGCAGCAGTAGCTACAGAAAGAAGAAAAAAAAAAATCAGTATCGAATCATACATTGGAGGCTTTGTGTGCTTTGTTTCTTTTGTATGCCTTCTTTTGTAAAATGTATTTGCGCAGAAGCTGTCGTATATATTGATTAATTTCGTCGTTTTGACGGCATGAGATATTCACTTTCGTGTTGTCGTTCGTGAATAAGATACATGAAATATGTTACGTATATTCAACATTTGACAAAATTTGTTAAACGTTGCTGCGACAACCAAAGGTGAATGAAAGAACGAGAGAACATTGAATTGCAATTGGTTTTATTCATTCTATCATGAACATTCGTTGTATTATGAGTAGGCTGGCATTTAATCATATATATTTTATTTTGCTTCTTTCGGGATACTGTCGAATATTTACTTTGAGTATGAATCATCCGATTAAAATGATAAATTCATTGAGGAATTTTTGTTTTTTTGAGAAAGCTTTTTTGTATAAAAATTTTTTAGTCCAATTTACACATCAACAAGAATGAACAACGATATTATTATGATTTGACTTAAAGAGCGAGAATGTTGTTTAAAAGTTTAATTTATGATAACATTTTGTTTTATATTCTGTGAAATTCAAAAATTGGCATGAGATCGTAAAAATCATTCCGGAATTGTAATTGTCATTAATTTACATCCTTGCACACATATATATCGGTTGTATTACGTTGAACTAAAAAAATTTATATGCTGTTTGCAAAGTAACAATCACATGCAACACACAAACCGTCTCTAAAATGACTTCAATCAAATACGATTTGCATCAATCATCAATGGAATGACTGCATCGTGTCATTGAATTTAATAGAATTGAATTACCCATATTCATGTTTGTATGCATGACAATCCATACACTCTCAATCTATTTGTTTCCATTCATGAAAAAAAAAAGCACTAATTTTTTATCTTTTCGAAATGAACATTTATGTTCACACACGGAAGGAGGGAGGGAGTGAGAGCCAAACCGTTGATCAGACTGAGCTTTTTCATTGAAATTCAGCCAAATAATTGTGTTTTTATTAATCTGTTTATTATGTCACCGAATAAACACATTTGAATGAACATAAGAATACGATTGAGATAATTTTTTTTTTTTTTTTTTTTTAATTATCTATAAATTGAGAATTCGATAAAAAGAATACAATATGCTTGAAATATTGATGAAAATAAATTTCATATATATTTTGCACTTTTGTTATTCATCAATTTGTATCTTTTTTTACTATTATAAATCATTAAATAAAAAGCCGAATTTATTGAGAATACGATTTGAACTATATATATATGGTATTCGTTTCAACAAACAGATACATCTTCGCTAATATCATCGATTAGAACCATTTTTACTCTACGCTAACTGATTTTGTGTATAATTTTGTTCAATGATTCATATTTTTTTTTTTTCTTTTTTTCTTTTTTTTTATCGCTATTTTCGACCAATGTCGCCTATACAATACTATATAAATTAAAATAACAACAACAACACGTCCTTTCATTTTCCAACTCATTATAATTTTGTTATTTTTGATTGTTGTTGTGGTTTTATTGTTCCTACTTTGTTGTAATGTTGCTTTCAACTTTCAATAAATAATAATAATATTCAGTATACAATGTGTTGCCATACAAGACAAATAACTGATTTCAACCACTGAGTTGGGTTAAATTTTTACAATTTTTACAGATAGATTTTTCATCATCTTTAAATGTATATGAATTGAATATTTTATTCTTTTCTCACTTTTTTGAACCATTCTTTCATTCTCTTATTCTATCTTTTATACTTTTTACTTCCATTTTTGCTAATCATCAGATCTATATGTACATTGTACAATCCCAACTCCATTCCATTCAAAATGTGTTGTATTGTGTATTTTTATCTTTATTGGAAGCCCTAAGAAACTACAAGAACTTTTTAATGATTTTCTTCGTCAATTGTACTTTGAAAATAAAAAACAAAACAAACGAAAAATAAAAAAATAAATAATAATTATTAAAACGTTTATTAAAGAAAGCATCAGTTATATTTTGATGCTTTCGCTTAATGCAATTCTTTTCGCGCGCGAAAAATATATTAGTTTAAATGTGATTTTCCAAATGGATGACAACGTATGTAGGCCTCTTTTAATGTGTCGATAACATTGATAGCATCGAAATGCAATTGTTTTCAATGATAAACAATTTGTTCAATTTGCAAGTTGCAACAACAAATATATATATATCACTTGAATTTGGGTGAAAATAGAAAAAAAACAAATTCTTTGTATAAAATATCGATTGTAGAAATTCGAATATTTTGGTCAGAATTGTGCAAATAACGAAGTTCTAATTTTGATTTCTTCGGTCGTAATTGTATTAAACTTATTAAACAACCATCGTAGATTTATATTTTTTCGGCAATGATTTTTTTTTTTTTTTTTTTTTTCATAGGAACATTTTTTTATTCGCCGAAATGGTTTTTTCATGTTTGCATTATTTTTTTTTATTTTCTTTGTCGTTCGTCGTTAAACAAACATCAAAATGTAATTAAAAATTGAGAGGAGGCAGTATTAATTATTTCATGACGATTGATTTATGTATAAATATATCCCGGAACTAATATATTTTAGTTTGATTTTTTTTCGGCCTTCATAGTAATATTGTATGTGTCAAAAATGAAACGTGGGATAAAAAGAATCAGATGAAATGGTATGTGATACCAAATCAAAATCTATAACAATGGAATGAAACGATTCTACATCGCTTATACACGATTTGGATGCTTTGCTGATCAGGGAACCCATGCTGGTTGGGTCCAAATGTAGCCAGTGTTTGTCATTGTACAATATGCGTTATAATAACGGCCAGGCGAACGACAATATGAATAAACTGGACATTTGCAACGAAACAATTGTTGAAATTCTTCTTTACATACTTCATTCCACCAGCAAACGCGCTGCAAAAAAAAAGAAAATACAAAATTTATGAATTTGTTTAATGAATATTTGTTTATATTCATTTATTTGTGTCAGTATTGTTATATATGTTCACACCTCTGTTAGATAACCGCGTACGCTTTGATCTGAGTAGCTTCGTTTTACCAATCTAGGTTCAATGATGCCAACTAAACATACGAGGACCAATATTCGCATAATCTGCATTAAAAGCATATAGACAAAAAAAAAAAAACAAAACAATGAAAGTACATTTTATGTACTTATTTTGTTAATTTTGTTAAAAAAAAAAAATACAAAATTTGGAATTGTTCACCCACCGTTTGATGCATATTTTTTTTTAGTTTGCAAATAGAAATCAAAAATCGAATGCGTTAATGATGACAAGCATTTAAGAATCAAAAAAATTAATGCTCGAATTAGCACAAAGCAATAATTATATGTTTTTTTTTTTCCTCCGTATGACACTTTTGAGCTCAATAATTGTATGTTGCGTTTAGTCTTTTTTGTTTTTCTTTTTGTTTTCCTTTTCAGTCAACTTTTTTCTTTTCGTTTTCCTTTTGTCTGTTCCTCCCCAACACTTAACGTACTGAATTTTTGATTTTTCTATTTTCGACGATTATTTAAGATAAAAAATTGATAGATAGCATTTATTGTATTGTTTTTATTCGGAATGGTTCTTTTCGTGTGCAAATAGTAATCAACAAGCGATTGTTGAGCGAGAAGGAGAAATTTGTTGTGTACATGTGGTTAGTGTTTGGTTTGCATGTGCGAAAACGAGATTTACAGATGTTTCATTCTTAGCCACCCGTCGCAACACTTTACACATTTTCATACAGTGGATTGCAAACCAGAGCACGTAATTGACGTGGGTGTTGTTGTTCTATGCGCAACGATGACGTTTATGCGTTGCAAATTGTATTGGACATACGCAACAGTATGAATGACACCGATATTCAAACTATTCATTCAGAATAAAAATAAAAAAATGCGTTAAATATTACGTTGAATATTTCTTCGATTTTAAGTTAGAGTATAATCTCTTTAAGAATGTTGAGTGCAAACTAATTAAGGCAAAACTTGACGATAATGGAAAAAAAAAGAGCCACATAGAGTATCCCAAAGAATTTGAACTAAAAAATATTCCAAACGAATGATACGATGAATACAATTACACACTTTCTCACGACAAACATTTTTGCAAACATTTTTCGCCTGTTTTACACTGACAATTTTACCTATTTATAGCAAGTTATTTTTAGCCAATAAGATATACCAAATTAAAATTCTCATCATTTAGCATCAAATAGTAATTTCTAGAAATATTTTTCAATTTGTTTCTCAACGTATGTTTTTGTTTTGAAAATGACCGCAGTAATGATATGACGTGATCGCATAAATGTGAAAATGCAAAACTTGGATGACTAATGAAAATGGGATTGGATTTGTTTCGACATTATTTGAATGAATGGGAAAGAGTGAGCAAACAATCATGAACATCATCATCTGAAAAAAAGGCGCATTTACGAATGAAAAAGAGCCCACACGGTGTCAAACGCGATGAAACACCGTATCTGTTTATAGATTTGCGTCGGAAAAATTGAAAATTCATAACGATATAAATTGACGGTGAAAATGAAAACTCAAGTAGTATTTGATTTGCATTCAAAGCTTTTAGATCGCGTAAAACACAAAAAAAAAAACCTAAACAGTGAGTGAATAATTAAATATTTTCCTTTCGTTTTGTTTTTATTTTTTGTTTTTTGTTTTTTATTTTTTTTTCCATACCAATGAATTATATTAAAGAAATTTGTGTTTGATTCATTTTTTTTTTTTTTGGCTCTAGAAAATGTCAATTGTACCATTATCATTCAGAGATTGGTGGGATGATTGGGATCGTCCATTCCGTTCATCACGTTTGTTAGATCAAGAATTTGGTACCGGTTTGCGTCGCGACGATTTATTATCGTCATTCTGGAATCCAACACCATCAGTTTTACGCAGCGGTTATGTTCGTCCATGGCGATCAAGCAATTTGAAACGTGAAGGATCTGGATCAACATTAAATGTTGACAATGATAAATTCCAAGTCATTTTGGACGTTCAACAATTTACACCTGCGGAAATAAGTGTTAAAACCACCGATAAATTTGTTGTTGTTGAAGGCAAACATGAAGAAAAAGCCGATGAACATGGGTATTGAATAGAATAGAATTTGAAATTCATTTTACAAAAGATTTTGATTGTTTTTTTTTTTACTACATTACAGTTACATTTCAAGACAATTCACTCGTCGCTATGCATTGCCAGGTAAAATGTCAATTTAACATAAAATAATTTGAAAAAAATTAATGAAATAAATTGTAATAATTCTATATTATTTTTGAATAGCAAACACCAATCCAAATGATGTACAATCATCTCTATCATCAGACGGTGTATTGACTATTACAGCTGCACGAAAAGTAGTTCAACAATCAAATGCAGAACGCGTGGTTCCAATCACACAAACTGGCCCATCAAAGAAGGATGAAGAATCAAACTCATCAGCTGCATCAAACACTACAGCCAGCAATGAAAATGCTAAAGTTGAATAAAATCATTGACTATGATCTGAATTACTTACGTATTTGAAACCATTATATTTCAGGTTGGACTACCATAAAGTGTCATTAATCAATAAGTCTTATTATTGTGTGGATGCTTAACATGTATTAAAATTCTGGTCAAAATTTTTCGAACTTTTTTTTTTTTTTTTTAAAAAAATCTAAATTTAGAACTTTTGTAACAAGCATTTTGTATAAAACTATATATAAATTGAAAACGATAAACTTTGTTTGCATTTATCTTGACTATAAAAAAAAAAAAAAAGTTCTTTCCAAATCTGTACAAAGCTAAAACATATTCGATTTCTGATTAAAGAACATAAATTTATTTAAATCATTCATCGTTGAAGAATGTCAACACAAATAGGTGAGATTAAATTGGCATTTTGAACTGTTGCCAACTTAAACAAAAGGTGTTTTTCCTTGGAACATTTCAAAAACAAGTAATTAATTCAGTTTAAATGTGTATAATTTTAAACCAATCGTTGAACTTGAGTTTAAAAAATATCCGTTATAATGAATAGCGCCTAAATGTATGCCATTTTAAAGAGCCAGCCACTTTCTTAGTTCGGAAAACTTAGTTAAAAATCAATCTCCATCGATGGAAAGTTTCGAATTCTTGAATTTAGTCCTATAATTGAATTGATATATTCCATTTGCACATTTACGAAAGTCATTTTTGATATTTTAAAATGAAATGCATTGAAAATTGAAATACAAATTTAAATGTTTATTTTTGGATCAGATCATACATATTGTATTTATTTATTTATTTATTTTTTTTTTTTTTTCTTCGTTATTTTTAATATTCTGTTTATCCGCTCGTTTTCTTATTTATAGTTAGATTTCCTAATAAAAAATGCTGTGCGGTAAAAATATTACGTTTCCTTTCATTTTTTTTGACATTAAACTACACTATTTTTTGCAAACATGTTTTGTATTTTACGGGTGAATTTGTAGATCGCTTCAGTCATTTGACTATTTCTATTATTTCAATCAAAAAATAAATTAATTCTGAATGCAAACTATTTTTGAATAAACAATTTTTTATCAGTGTAAAAAAAGAATAAATTTATAAACTGTTTGGTGAATAATTTTGAAAAAAAAAAAAAAAAAAAATGTTGTTAGGAATTGAACAAAAAAAAAGAACAAAAAAAAAAGCAGAAGAATAATAATATCAGAAATGATTTTCAAGTGTATAAAAACCAAATTAAAATATACAGATATAAAGCTTCCTTTTTTATTAAAAGTGTTTAAAAAATGGAAATCGCTTTACAATGATAATTGTTGTGTACAAGTACATGTAGATTGTTTGTTTGTTTTACGTATAATCCGTGTGTAAGAAAAATGTGTTAGCGTATGAAAGTTTTGTAGTGTAAATTTTTAAATGCAAATACCTATGAATGATGATTGATTGATTTTTGTTTTTTATTTTGTGTTTTTTTTTTATTTTTTTTTTTTTTTTGCATTTTGTAAGTTGTCTACACTGATGTGACTCGGTGTGCATATTTTTTTTTTTTTGTTTTAACTATATGTAATAATCGAATAACGCATTTAATTCACATTTAGCATTGCATTTTCCTTATTGGGCGTGAATAGGTTTGTGAATTTGTATGTGCCTATGTATGTTCAAATTATTCGATACAATAGTTAAATTTCTTTTAATATATTTCTCATGAAATTCTGACATTTCACCTAATTATTTTCGTTTTGTTTGAATGCAGTGGTTTTATTACATACTTATTTCTATTAAATTTCATATGTGACTAATAGTTTTTATATCATTTTATTTTTGAAAATTAATTTCAATAGAAAAAGAAAACAAATAAAAATAAAAATAAAAATAAAAATAAAAAAAATAACATGAAAATGTCTAATAGTTGAAAAAGCAATAGAAAAAGGAGAAAGAAGAAAACGCTCCATCAATATATCTCACATATTTAGCAAGTTTATACATATATTTTAGTTTTTAATTATATATGGATTATAATATGCTTGCTTTTTTCTTTTTTTTTATTTTCTATTGTTCATTATTTTCTTCTCCTTTCATCTCATTCTCATAAAATACAAATTAAAACTGTTGCCATTTGTAGTCTTTTCTTTTATTTGACAATCGATTTTCCTAATAATTGATTCCCCTTGTTCACTTCTCTCATCTCAACCTCATCTCATCTCATACTATTTTATTTTATTTCATTGAATAAAAATTAAATACTATCACTATTCCCTTGTTGTATGCTTTTTCCATTCAATTAATTTGTTTAGAATATGTTTAGGATCTTTTTTCTCATTCGTATTTCATTCTTGCATTACAGTAAAACAATTATTTATTGCAATAATCTAAAATGGACTTTTATTTTCCCTAATTTTGAAAATTAATCAAAGAAAAAATATAAGAAAAAATAAAACATACGCGAGTATTTTGTGCCTGCGTGTATGGGAAAATGTCTAATTTAGAGTTCTGGCTTTTTATCGTTGTTTTTGTTTGTTTATTTTATTTTATTTTTTGTAATTTAAAAGGATATACTAGTTTCATACATATTATTTGATCTCTTGCGTTTTCACTTTTCTCATTCTCCTTCTCATAAATTCATTTACTTATTATTTATTATTTATTATTTTTTAAATTCTTATCAGTTTAATTTAGCAAACATAAAGAGAAATGCACAAACGATGTTGTTGTTGTTTTTTGCACTTTTTTTTTTTTTTTTTGGATTGGAAATGGTTTTGTTTGGAATTTCATTTTTGCATAAGCTTAAAATAAAATGCCAATTGGTATGGAAAAAAAAGCACTGAAAAAAGGACCAAAAATGGGTTGAATCATTGGATAAAAATGAGTGACAAATGCATTTGATATTTTGTGAATCTATTTGAAAAAAAAAGGTAATTTCGTTTATATTACTATATCAAATAAAATGCGACTTATTCGATCGATATATTCTTTTTTTTTTTTATTAGGGAATGAAAACATTTTAAAAATAAACGCAAGCATGTGTAAAATAAACGATTTTCTTGAACGTTGTTTTTTTCTAAATCTTTTTTTTTTTTTTGTTCATCTTTACCAATTACGTTTAGAAACGTTTAAAAAACGACTTAGTTATTAATGTTTCAAAGTAACGTTGTTAAAATTAACACGTTTATTAACCTCATTTCCTATTCATTTGTGAATAATTCGCAGAAGAATAATCGTCTTTATTTTAATTTGCAAATTACATGATCTTTTGAGAGATTTTAACTTTCCGTCGAATCAATCTTAACGAAATTACACAAAATGAATAAGAAAAATAAAGGAATTAAATGCTTCTTAATTGCTTGATTTGCCTATTGTTACATGTTTCTAATGTGTATACATTACGCTATATTGTCTCTCCTGTTTTTCATTCTATTTATGTCATTTATTTTCTTCCTTTCTTTCTTTTGTTCATCTTGTATTTGTTTGTGTATGTGTGTGTTTTTTTTTTGTGTGTGTGTGTGTGTGTAAGTGAGTGTGCTTTTTTTTTTGTTTTTGCTTTATTATTTAAATAACTAGTACAAGATAAAAATTATTACACGATATATGCTCTATGTATACATTATAACTCTGAATATCTTGCTTTTTGAATTGCCGTTAGTGCATGGTTTTTCTCATCCTCCTTTGCTACTTGTTAATAGCATGATCGCAGAAGGAATCAATACATTAATTTAATCCTTGCTTAAAGGTTTTTTTTTTTTTGTTTGTGTGTATTCGATTATAATCTATGAAATAAAATATGAATGCCAATTACATGTTTATGTTTGTTCAATTTGGAAAGACCACAATCAAATCGTAATGGATATACATATATATTTATAT
The DNA here is from genome assembly GCA_029041755.1 of Resseliella maxima. Taxonomy (NCBI): domain Eukaryota; kingdom Metazoa; phylum Arthropoda; class Insecta; order Diptera; family Cecidomyiidae; genus Resseliella; species Resseliella maxima. Next base: position 26,915 of record JAQOWM010000384.1, read on the forward strand.
GTATATTCGTTTTTTTTTTCTTTTTCAACAATTTTCTGTTATATGTATATGTTTTTGTTTTTGTTTTCTCGTCTAGCGGGAAATTTGCAATTGTGTGATACAAATATTTGAATAAATTGATGATTATCCATTTTGTATATAGGTTTTATGTGTATTTTTGTGGTCCGGTCATCGTCATTATCGTTACAATTTTGTTCATTTGTATTATGTTTGCTATGTTGTTGTCCTATGTCAATTATGATGCTTGCTCTAACTGTACACAAAATCGCATCTACCAATTTGCCATGCCCGGCTTATTTAATGTCATAAAATATATTTGACATGATGATGCACCTTTGGCACTACTGAAAAATACTTTGTCGTTACGTTCACAAAGGAATTTAAGACGTTGAGCTTTTTTGTGCATAAAAACTCCATCTAAGTGACCAGTCTCCACGGAACGAATCTGAATAGGTTTTATTTTATTTTTTTTTATAAATAATATTATTAAAATTGATCAGTTAAAGTGAAAAAGTTATTATTAATATATTTATAATATATTTTTTTTTCAATTTACCTCTATTGCTTTATTGCCCCAACCTAGGAAATAACAACAAAGAAAATGTTAACAAAAATTATTTGAATGTTTAATAATTATTAAAACTAACCCATTATTTGACCAGTTCCAATGTATGCAACTGATGTTGGCATCTCGCCCCACTATCGAAAAGAAAATATAAATTCATAGTTATAATACATACTGAAATGAAAAAAATCTAAAGAAAAAAAAAAAAAATCATTATTACCTGTAACACAATATTCTTTGATACTCGACCGACAGTATTGACATAAACACCTTCATTATCATAACACAGAAGCAATTGCATACCATTTGAATTAGGCAATGCCACGATACAATGTGGTATTATTGGGCCCTGAGTCTAAAAATTATTCATTCATGAATAAATAAAAAATGTTATTAATAAAACATTCGTGGGACTTACATGTTTCGGAAGATAAATATCATAAACGGTAGCTGAATCCAAATCAACAGCATGGAAACCTTCAGCTGAACCATAAATGACTTTTAAACGAGATTGATCTTCTATTGTCAAATCGACCAACAATGGTCTATGCTGCAGTTCACCAAAGCTCTGTAAAAATTTAAATTATTATTATCAATGATGAACTAAGAAATAAAACCATTTGACAATCAAATTTAATATACTTTAAATGCCATAAATTTATGATATGGCTTTGGAGCCCATGCATAAATTTCTATAGAATCCTTCAATGCGATAACTAAGAACTTGATTCGTTCGTATTTTACAATTTTAAAATGAACGGCACCCTGAAGATCGCCTACATTTATCCAACCGTTGCGTCGTTCAACTTGCTGCAAATTAAAAAAGAAAAAAAAAAAAAAAAAGAAAAAATAAACATATTCAAGATCCTCTTAATTCTCTTCGATGTTCTCTAAAATTCACACATACATCTGATAAGCCATCTGTTCGAAGAATTTTTGATTTCAACCATGATAGATAGTATACACGAACTCGATTCTTTTTTCCCGATATTGTAACTAGGATATTTTGACCTTCTAATACTTCCATTTGTTGAAAACGTCGTCTGGATATCAATTGATACACCTAAATATATGTGACAAAAATTCAAAAATGTCAATAAATTGATAATAATTGATGGCATTTTTTTCTATTTTTTTTTTATTTTATTTTACTCACTTTTCCTTGTCCAGATCGGTCCAGAAGCATAAGACCGTTTTCGGTACCAATAAGTAAATTAACGCCCCATAAAGCAGCGCATAATATTTCCGAATTGAATCGTTTCTTATATTTACGTATCTCTGGTGTATCACTAGTAATATCATGAGATGTTGGCGTTACATTTACATTAACATGGCTTTCACGGCGTGACGGTCCCGATCCACCGGCACTAAATCCAAATGTTAGAAAACTACGCTGTTTCTGTTGTAATGCATATGCGTGTGGTGGTAAAATTTGTTGTTGTGATTGAGAATTGGAAAGATTATTAGTTTTATTTGATTGATTTAATATATGAACTGGTGACGAAGATGCTGATGAATGCTGATTGGATTGTGGTGAAAAATTCACCTGGATATTGTTTGTTGAATTATTATGGGAATTATTATGAGAATTTTGAAAAGAGGAATTATTGTTGTGCTTTGGTGACATGGATTGATTGGATAGGAGTGTTGCATTTGGTGATGCTGAATTATTGAGTATAAATGATTTGGATGGTGTTGAATGCACCGAACTAATTGCCGCACGATACTATAAAGAGAACAATAAAAAAAATAAAATTTCAAATAAATTAATTGTAATTAAAAGAGAAAATAAAATATTTATATGTTTGAAATGTAATTGCAAAGCCTACACCTTGAAAATATTTCGAAGAAATGAAATGAGCAGTGAGATAAAATAAAAGGAAAATGATGTCAGAAAAAAAAAAAATAAAATAAAACGTGGTTAATCTTTCCCAGACGCCAATAACTATAAACTTAACGGAAAAAAGTGAAAGTTTCATTATTGAAAATTTGCTTGGTATCAAAACAAAATGAACAAGGAATAAACAAAAAAAAAAAAAAAAAAACGCTTGAACCCAAAATTCAAACATTTTTAGGCAATACAAGAATCAAAACAATAATGTAAAAGTGCTGGGTTAAATGAGTTAATGAGATAATAAAATTATGTCAAAACAAATCAAAATGGAAGTTTTCTTTTTTTCTTTAAAAAAAAAAAAAAAAACAAAAGTGGAGTTTAGTCAAAATACCATTCGTTTTTGCACAGAAAAAGGAATCAAAGATATATTTTTAGAAAGGGCATGTCAAAATAAAGATAATTCATCAAAACAAAAGAAATCAATGTGTTATATTTTTTTCGAGTTTGTAAATAATTTCATTTGTTCTTTGTTTAATTTTTTTTTCTAATTTTTTCTGTTTTTTTTTTTTTTTAGTATTAGACAAATAATACTTACTAATTATGAGCCACAAAATAGATATTAATAAGGTTTAATTTTGGATCTGATATCCAGCAGTCATCAGCGCTCGTGGCAGGAAAGATAAAACACAAATTATTACAATACATTTCATAGAAACATTAATTTTTTTTTAATTATTGGATCGTAACATGTTGTTTCACTTTTTTTTTTTTTTTTATTTACAGATGCCCAGTTTTGTTCAAATAACCAATGGAAAGTTGTCATTGAAACAATGAATAATAATATTTAAAATCGAGAATTTGAATGAAATTTTGGAATAGCATCAATTTGGGGACACAGATATAATCATCTGTGTATGCGTGACACTGCGTGTGTGTCTGTGTGTGTGTGTTGAAGACAATTAAAGAAAAACACATAGACAATTAGTTACAAAATGCACACAAACACAAATTAAAATGGTCAAATAGAAAGCAAAGTAGGGCCATTCTGATGTGAATATCTCGATAATAAATGGCTGTTATTTAGATGCAAATTTGTTCAGTGCGTTTTTTTATTCTGTTCACTTGCATTTTATTGCACACCGGTAAATATTTCAAAAGGGGGGGAAAGGGAACTATTGTAAAAATGCTTCTGATCAGCATATGAATGGAAAAATGGCGATGGAAACGAAATCAGTACGCAATTTCAAATGAAAACAAATCAAAATATTAATGAAAAAAAAAAAAAAAAAAAAAAAAACATACTTCCTCGCTAGATGATTTGTCATGTCGTGGAGGCGTTGCTGGCGACGGTGACGCTTGACTTAATAAATCCGGTAAAACGTTGCTCGTGCGAGTATTTGGTGCGCCACTATTTTCACCGCGATTCTAAAATAACAAAAACAAAATGCAAAGAAAAATCAAATATATGCAATTCATTAATTAAATATTTCAATTGATTGATTTACAGAAAGAAAAGAAAAGAAAATAAAACTTATAATATAAGCTATAGCTTATATATACACACTAGAAACAACATAAAATTCTATTTTTCATGCAGAACAGGAACTACAATCACATTTTGTAATGATATTTGCCATTAAAATGACATTGTTGAACATTGTTTCTATAGCTTCGTTTCAACATGCCAAATTATGTGCTTAAAATCAAATCAAATCGGAAAAATAGGTACTGACACAGGATTCTCAGGGTTCCCTTGATCATTGTTTAAGATTATTTGAAATTGCCAAAGGTTTTTTTTTTTTTGACAAACTATAATAGATAGAATGGACTTTTAGAGACTCCCTTTGGATTTTTGATTCGGGACCCCATCCAGAGCTTGACGGTGTCAGAACCTATGATCGGAAAAAAATCGTCTATACAAATGGCAAATGGTTCTTATTACCCGATTTTAGATTTAAAAATAGTTTGAGCTTAATGAAAATGAAAATAAAAAAGACAACAACATTTTTGCTAAATATAATGAAATGCAATAGATAACATAGATATCGGCATATTTAAATATAGAAATTATAATTATAATTCCCGTTCATATCCTGTCCGTCATTATTAGTACTTGATAGTTTTAATAAATAAAAGTAAATCAATTCATGCAATTATAGTGTAATGTATCCGCAGATTATGGTGACGCTATGTAAAATTTTCAATGGATATGATACTATACTTTCGAGGCCCGTAAGCCAAGATCTTATATTTGGGGGAAGGGGGTGCTAAAAATTACAAGAGGGGCAGAGAAAAAATAGTTTGTGGCCACAGTTTGTTCTGCTTTTGATGGCAACATAACACCAAGTTGCATAACACTTGCATAACACCCAATTGTTCCAAGGGAATGAGGATTTTTTTTTGTCGAAATCATTTGAAAGCATATTATTTGCTTCTAAAACAGCTGTTAAAATTTCGCTATTTTCTTGAAATCGACAATCCATTTTATTCAAAATACTATCAATTACTTCGTCTGGATACGGCCTTGATACTATCCGATAGAGATAGTACATATGATATCTTGATAGAGTCATGGGGTTGTGAATAAGGAATATCTTGAATATATAATATCGTGTCCATTGACAATATTGTGTAGCGTCGCTATGCTCTTTGAACAAATTTTATTATCGATTGATATCTAATTTAATGTGAAATATTTACGCTTATATGATTAATACCGTTAGCCCTAAGCTTATATCTATCTCCATTTTTAAACTTTAGATGAAATATTTGTCAAACATCAGATGAAATATTATTTAACTCATGAAATTCCAAATACCAACACCTTACTTGCAAATGCATCAGGAACAAAGGCTACTACAAATATTATGCCATTTTGTGTTGATGACTAAAAGCAATTTCATTTATCTCCACCAAAATAGACATACACTGAAAATAATTTGTGCGTATATATAACGATTGCATTTACGAATCATTAGTGGTTTTGTGCCACGAATATTTCGAAACATGTATGAATAATTCGCAGTATATACGAATATTAGTTTAATGTACTAATCTTCTCGTGTATTGTACATATTAAGAATGTGAACGAATGAATTATAAAATGTACGAATGGTTTTCGTGGCGCAAAATAGCGAATCATTCGTACATAGTACGAAAAAATTCGTAAATTTGTGATTCATTCGTTCATTTTATGAATAATCATAATATTGAATGAGATTTTTGTATATTCTATGCATAATTAGTTTATTGTACTAATATTCGTAATATCTACAAATATTTTGCTATACAAATAACTAATATTTATTTTCAGTGTAGTGAAAATAATTTGGGGGTTTTTAATATAATTGAGCTCTGAAAATTTAAGCTATGCTACATACATATATAAATATAAAGGAATAAATAAATAGGAAGGAATTTAATGGATTTGGTATATATTGTAATGTTAAAAAAAAAAAAAAATTTTTAAACAAAACATTGATTAGACTACTTATTTCCTGGATAAAATAAAATTAAGCAAAAATAAAGCAAACATTTTTTTGTTAATTTTGACACATGGATTTAGCAAAGCACATGACTTTGAAACGGATGTATGACCGATTAAAAAAAAAAAAAAAAAAAAAACAAATGAAAGCACATGCTTTAGTCCACATGGTATTAGACTTTCGAATTGCGACGTGCCAAAAGAAAAAGTAACAAAAAGCAAAACAAAACAAAAAAAAATTACACAACAATATATAAAATGAAAAACCACGATAAAAACAAAAATATTATGCAAAAAATTTTTATCACACTTTCTGTAGAACATTTGGAAGATTTTATAGTTTTTGTAGTTTGGATTGTGAAATAAACATATGATGTTGGTTTTGATCATTAAAAAAAAAATGTGAGTAGGTGAAAATGTAATTTTGTTTCTCATTTCATTGGTTTTTTTTTTTTTTCATTGTAGCTCATAAAAAACAAAACAAACAAACAAAAAAAAAAACAACAAAAAAACAAAAAACAAAGAAAAAAATGGAATATGATTTTGCGATTATATTAAATTGGCTCGTCGAGCTGATGGTTAGCAGAATTTTCATATATAAATATATATAGTTTTTGCTTGATTGATTGATTGATTGAATTGGTTTTTTTTTTTTTTTTTTTTTGCTTGGCTAAATTGGTGTTTATTTTACCTGAAGCTGATCGAACAGAAGATTTCGATTGGCTGAATTTCTCAGTGAAATGACTGATTCGGTTTTTTCTCGTCTTGGACCCATAAAAAATAAATTTCGATTATTATGTACATTGTTATTGTTACTTTTATTATTGACGTTTGCAATTGACGTTTCAGACGATGTTCGTATTGAAGTGGTTGACGGTGATGTTGTTGTTGTTGTTGTTTTTGTTGCAATGCTGCTGCTTGGTGAACCATCCAAATATGTTCGGCTGACAAAATCGGTTAAAATTGGTTCACCATTATTATTTTTATTATGCTTGGTGTAAATGGCACTTGATCGATGTGGAACTAAATGTGATACAACGCTTTGCCGTTCACCCAATACAACCGAATGTCGTTTTGTTGATGGGAAAAAATCCGAATGTTCACGCCGAAAGCCGCGAATAAAATTTGATGATAATTTTGAATCGCTATCTTGGCGTTTATGATTTTTTGTATTATCAAGTAGATTGGATAAAAAATTACTTTTCGGCTTTGCTTGATTATTATTAATATTGTTATTATTGATCGATGATTGAATTTGTTTGCCAATTTCAGCATTTGAATTGGTTTTACTAGTGACATTTCTTTCGGCCATATAATCAGTCAATTTTTGTGGCTTTTGTTCATCTTTATTCGTTTGCAAAGCAACCATATTTGATTGCTGTATATTGGATGGAGATTTTTTAGCACGATCACTTGAGAAAAATCGATCAATATCCCAATCTCGAAGTAAAACTGATTCATCGGCCGCAACCTTATCCGGAGTTGATAATTTTTCCGAATTCTAAATACAACGAACATGTAAAATGTGTGTTCGTTTTGTTTTTCGCATGTAATAATTTTTTGAACCGTCAATTGGCGTATGCATATCATTTGTTTTATTTTTTTTTTTTTTTTTTTTTTTTTTTTGGTATTTTATAATTCGATAGAACAGTTCGTTTTTATATTGAGGAGTAAATTGATTGATATTAAATGGATGGGAAATTTATTATTAGGAGTGGACATAAATGTGGATTAAAACAAATTCGGTTTTTGTACATGAACGAAAAAGAAAGAAAAAAAAAAAAAAAAAAATAAAAATTAACAAAACAAATTAAGAACCACAACCATTTGTAAAGTGTTTGTTTTTTATGTGTTCTATCTAATACATTTTTTGTTTCAATTTTTCTTAAGTTTCTTTTTAATGTTGCTTTTTTACTTGTGTTTGTTAGTTTCAACATTGCATCATGAGTGTTTGAATGCTTTGAATGTGTAAAACTAATACTCTAATAATGGTTTTTATTTTATTTGTATTGCAGTATACATTTACATGAAATAACGACAAAACTAACAAATACACGAAAATTTAATTTATACATTTATTGATTTCAAAAAAAAATAAAAAAATAAAAAAATTGTTTGGCTGTCATTCAACATGATATGGATGAATTACCAAAAATTAACAAAAAAAAAAAAATAAATAAATACTACCAAAATTCAAATTAAATTATAGAATCCCTTGGCATAACACATTGACAACAAAAAAACAATAATCCCGTGTTTATACGTATGGTATTTCAATTTCGACTGGACACTATTACAATATTATTAATGTGAAAACTTACCCGTTTCATGATAAGTGTACGATCACCTTGTTGATCATCATCATCTGGTGTTGGTGGTAGTGGTCGATTTGGCGGACCACCGGCTCCGTGCGAAGGTACTGCATTGTTTGTATCCTCCGATAATACGCTCAAGCCAGGCCTATATGAAAATTCAGGACTAATAAAATAAAAACGAACCAAACAAACCGAAACCAAAAAAAAAAAACAAAAAACCAACCAAAACCGAACCAAAATAATTGCAAAAATTTAAATGGATTTTTTTTTTTTTTTTTTCATTTTTATAATAAAAATTAAGAATGAAAAAATGAAAATGTGTGGGAAAAAGAGAGAATGAATATGATTAGTATTATGCTGAGCTATTTTAATGGAAATAATGTTAGTTCGATGGATGATGATCTGCAAACGTATTACTTACAGTGGCTTCGGTGGATCACTAGCCAAGAGTGTTCCATCATTACGACCACGATCATTTGACTCTTCAGCTTCACTGTCTGTATCCGAGCTTTCGATTGGATCCAATGGATTAACAATTTGTTGCTGATGATGATTAGCACTTGATGACTGTTGTGAATTCGATTTACTCGATGCTGACGGCTGTTGACGAGCATTTCGTGGCGGTGCATCTGGTTGAGCTTGTGGCTAAATCAAATATGAAATATAAAATTTTATTCAATTTAATTCACAAATTATTTCATTCAATTTACTGATTACATTCTTATTCTAATTTGGTTTTTATTTTTTATTATTTGTTTCAATGAAAACTTAAATGAAATGAAAACCATGTTATATGGTATGATATTAGAATGAAAATAACAAAAAAAAAGGCAAAAAAAAAACAAAAATAACAAAAAAAAACTCTATGCAAATAACTCAAGGTTATCATTAAATTAAGAAACATACCTCGGGTCGACGTGGTGGAAGCTTTACATTCCACAAGATGTAAAATAAAATAATCCAACGGGAATCATGTGTTTAGTGTGTATGAAGGAAGGAGAGACATGGTTCAATTGAATTAAAAAATAAATAATTCGAACCAAAATTAAACGAAAGAACAGGTGGATCGAAACACATAATTGTTGTGTATTTATGTATATGATGGAACAACGTGCAAATTTCACATGTAAATGGAAATAGTAAAAAAAAAATACACAAATCATTTCAATAAATAAACTGGTAAAGTAAAACTTAATCATATAAAATTACAAAATCAATTCGTTATATAATCAAAGTTTGTATTTTGTATTTGTTTTAATGTTAATTGTTTGTATTAAATATTTTTATCGAATGAATTTGCTTACCATTGGTGCATTCCTTTGTGGTTGTTGTGAATTTTGTGACTGAGATTGAGTTTGAGATTGAGACTGAGACTGAGCAGATGATAAATTATTGCTTCGTGGTGTTGGCGGCAATGGTCGATTTGCATTTGGCGGATCGGGAACAACAATAAGACGATGTGGCAATGCTGGCCGTGATGGTTGTCCAGATTCATCTGGTTTTTCACGTTGTTGAACCTAATAACAAACAAATAAATCATGTATGAAATTGGTGTTTCAAAAACTATTTCAATTTGTCAAATTTTTTTTTTTTTTTTTTTTTTAATACCGGTTGTGAAATACGATTTTGTGCAATTTGCGCTGCATCGGGTGATCGTTCTGGTGATTTTTTATTAGCCTTGTTGTGATAGTGTCCTTCTTGAATTTGTTGAAAATTACGTCTGAGTGTATCACCGCCGGGGGCTTGAATAATTGATGACGGTTCACCGGCTATTTGTGGCTCATCATCATCATTATCTGATCCAGAATAACGATAATCTTCCCGTTCTTTTTCTTGCTTTCGTTTCTTACAACGGTCAATATGATCCTTTAATTGAATTCTAACTTGACGTTCAGTTGGTTGCTCTTTAATGAATTGATGCTTGAGTAATTGTTCCGTATACGGTCGTTGATGATAATCTTTCACTGTTAAAATTCATTAAAAAAGATCAAATGTTGAATGTTCAATGTTCTTATCCAAATACTGTTATAGCTGAAATTGTTTGTATTTTAATTACACTTACCCAGTACGGTTTCGATGAAGCCATGGAATTTTTTCGACCATTTTTTGGATTTGAGTCTTGGTGGTGGATTTCGTGGAATTAGGAAAAGAGCACGCATCGGATGTAGATCACACAATGGAGGTTGAGATTCAGCCATTTCTAATGCGGTTATACCTAACGACCATAAATCTGATCGATTGTCGTATGTTGCGTCCGGATTTTCATCACAAGCAATAACTTCAGGTGCCATCCAATAGGGAGTGCCTAGAATTGTTATTTTTTTTTTTTGTTTTTCGTTACATTTTATTCAATAAATCAAAATACAAATGAATTTTTAATAGAATTTTACCGATAAATGTGTTTCGCCGTCCAATTGTTCTATCTAATTGAGCTGATACACCAAAATCGACAAGTTTCACTTCAGCATTATCGGTCAATAAAACATTTTGTCCTTTGATATCTCGATGAATGACTTTATTGGTGTGCAAATAGCTTAAACCACGTAAAATTTCCCGACAAATATATGCTATCCATTCTTCTTTCAGACTTTGTCCTTTAGTTGATTTAACTAGATCGGTTACTGAGCCAGCACCACAATATTCCATCACCAGCCACAATTGATCATCTTTGCCGGCTGGTGATTTTTTTATAAATGCACCATAATATGTAGCAATATTTCGATGATTTGAATATTTTTTCAAAACATTAATTTCTAATTTGATTTCTTCCTCTTCATCTTCTGTCACATCCATTACTTTAATGGCAGCCAATTGGCCGGTTTTTGTGTGTCGTCCCTGTTTCAAAAACAAAATATTAAATCATATTAACAATTTCTTCACTTTAACATTTAAAAATAAATTATTACCTTGTACACTTGTCCATAAGTTCCATTACCAACGACTTCAATGAGCTCAAATATACCCGCTGGATCCTATAATGACAAGAGCGTAAAATGTCAACGATTATATTATTATTGTGAATCATTCAAAAATGATTTTTTTTTTTTTTTTTTTTTTTTTTAATAAACGGACAATTTATCAATAATAGTAATTAATAAAATGAAATGCGTTTGAAGAAAATCAACATTGCCGGCAACGCCTTATTTGTGTGCAAAAAAAAAAGTGAGCAATTCATATAATGTATAATGAAAAAAGAGAAATCAAACAGTTGGAATGCATCGATCAGTTACAGATACATTTAACATGTACGTGTATGAATGTAGTCAATGTAATTACGTATTAATTGCCCACAAGGACTGAAAATGAACATTTAAAAGACTAAACGAAAGTGATTATTGTACATGTGTGCTACTATGCATGTGTTTATGTTTATAAATTTAGATCAAACGTTAAAGTTGAAAGAAATTGGCTCGAGAAGAAAAATTGAATAACTGACTGATGCGGTGATAAATAGAAAAAAAAAAATACAGAAAAGGAATTCAATTAGTGTTGGTTGAAATGCATATTTTGGCTGGAGCAAATTTATTCACAATTACAATTGAAAACAGAAGAAGAGAGAGAGACATGAATTGATGACAATCGGCGTACTTTATGGAGTACTGAACTAACAGTACACACAATTAACACAAGCATTTACGCTTAGTCACAAAGAATCAAAATTCTTCATATATTCATATATATAAATGAGTTTGTAAAAAGCTTGAATTGTTTCAAGCAACATTTCACAACATCTGTGATTTCTCAGTTATATGCAACCAACACAGAACACAATACTAAAACATTGCGCAGCAATGAACATATCTATCCATGGTATGCATGCAATTGTAGAGCGAGCGAAATTCAAATAATTTCATTCAACGCAATTTTGTGCCATTTTTCCATATGAAATACAAGACGATTTTTTAAAATCCATTGGTCGAAACGCGAAAGTGAAGCTCATCGATTAGATGAATGATTCCGTAAGCAGATGTGAAGTTGAATGTCAATTCTTACGTTGGGAGACAAGATATGCATTGCAAAAATATACATGTGATTTCTACAAGTAAACAAAGCAAAAAAAAAAAAAAAAAAAAAAAAATACTTTGCACATCTTGCTATGTTCGATCGGTTCACATAATTTTCATTCTCTCTCTCTCTCTCTCTCTCAACAATTTTTATGTCTATTGTTATATTTATTGTTTTCATTACTTGAGTTAATTTCATAAAAACAACAAAATCCACCACAAATCTCAAATTTGCGAATATGATTTTTTCTTCATTGAATATCATTGTTATGTTTGGTATTCAGGTTCATGCAAAGAAAAAAAAAAACACACAAACTTGTGTGAAACTATGTGACTTTAATTTCATGTTTTCACTCTAGCTGTTATTGTTTCTTACGAATTGGAAATTGTGTGTTTTTTTCTCTATTTTTTCAGCAAACCAGCTTGTATTTTATGAAAACGCGAACTTTCATTGTTTTTGATCGATAGTAACACTAGTCTACTCAAAATTTTGTAAATTTCAACAAGCCATGTAAACCAAGGGCCATTGAATAAAATACTTTTTTTTCTTCTCATGGCATATTTGCATCAAATTGAGCATGTTTCCATTATAGAATCGATATTTATTGTTATAAAATCATTCTATATCACATAATAGTCTTATATATCAATTATAATGCGGTTAGAGTTCATATTCGTTTGAATATGAATTAACAAATTCTTGAATAGAGTGAATGTGAGAATGCGATTAGTCATTCGATTGATCATATGCAGTGATAAAAAGAATTTAAAACTAGTGTTCGTTGCAAAGAAAAAGCAAATAAATACAAAGAAAAACTGTTACTCCGCATTTATAATTTTTTTTTGTCTTTTACATTTTAGTTTCTTTGTTGGTTTTATTATATGCGCGCTTTGTCGCGCATTCACCATTCAAATTGTGATTGATAACAGTTCAATGATCTTTTATCAAGAAATGATATATTATCCAATTTCATGTTTGTGCACCAGCAGCAGAAGCAGTTGGATGTACAACTTAGTAACCGGCCTTTTACGTCAGGTGACACTATTTAATAATATGTCGTAGTAAATTGTTGATATATATGCCATTTTATAGCTCTATTTGACAGCTCTCAAAATCAGTAAGAAAAACTCACTTCATCGTGTTTACACATTTTTTTTTTCAATAATGAAAAATTTATCAAATTTAAGAAAAAAACAGCATTTGCGGGAATTTTTGTTGAGCCACTTTTATCGCAAAGAAAACTGCCGCTGAAAGTCATCGTTTGCTCGTAGAATTATACGGTGAACATGCTGTATCAAATACATAGTGTAAGGAATGGTTTGCGCGTTTCAGAAGTGGTGATTTTGATATCAGACACAATGAGCACCCTGGTCAACCGAATGGACAATACTTTGCATAATGTATTAATTCATTTTGATATTCAAATAAATGCATACTTTGATAAAAAAAAAAAGCCGGTTTTTAAGTTGTACATTTCCTTTATCTCTCGAGGCATTTGAAAGTTATAAATAAATTATACAAACATAAAAAAGTAAAAGATAAATATATGAAACGTTTAAATGATGCCCAATATGCATGTATGATGTATTAACATAGAAATATCCATACATAAGTTTAGATTGTTTGCAAATATATTATGATGACATGATGAAAGGGAAACTAATTGATTCGATTATGTTTTGAAAAGGTATAATAACCAACAATAAATTGAAGAATCTAAATTCAATATTGCATCCGATTTTTTTTTCTCTCTCCAAAATACCCAATTGTCATTATGATTGAATTAATAATGGAGTCAGTTCAATCTTATCTTTAAAATAGAAATTAAATATGTGTGGAATATTTTCTTGTTCTGGCGTTCAATTTACTTATTTCTACGTTTTTGTCTTATGTGTTGGGCTATTTTTGAATTTTTATTTATCTTTGTGCCACACATCAGTCGTAATCTTCGCATAGCTGGTTGAATTTGATTTTGTCTCCATTTCGTCTCTATCTTTGTCGATACTGACATTTGTAGCTCCCTCATTGCAATTGTTCACTTGCTGTTCTAAGCATTTCTCTCTCTCTCTCTCTCTCTCTCTCTCTCTCTCTTCTCTTTCTCTTTCCTCTCTCTCTCTCTCTTTCTTTCTCTCTTATTTCATTCCCATTTTAACATTTCTGTTGGTGCTGTTTCGTGCTTACAAAGGAACAAGTATAAATCAGTCGTGTAGGTCTTGGCCACGGTAAAAATAACAAAGCAAGAACGAATGGAAACAAGCAAAAAGTATAAAAAAAAACGAACAACTGTGAAACAGCATATAAACTAAACAAGTTTTTTTGTGCAATGTGCAATGGGTAAAATGTGCACATAATATTCATATGTGGTATATTCCTAACTCATTCTGTATTTGTCAGTACAATAGGATGCAACGTCGGCAATATGTTTATAATATTATGATATACATGAAGTAATTCCGTATGGCGACACAAACATTATGTATATAAACATCAACATCATTGTCTCAGCAAATCGCATATGAAGTGAAGAGAGAAAAGAGCAGAAAAAGCGACACGACAGCAATAGCAGTGAACGAAACAACGAGCAACCAAAGTAGAAGAAGAAAAAAAAAAAAAAAAAAAAGAAGTAGAAACATATAAACGAGAGACTTAAACTTAAAATCACACTGTAACACACAAGTTCGGTGCCTTATCGAAGAAAAAAAATAAATAAAATAAAATGAAAGAAACATACACGCATATAAATATCAAATGCCAAATACTTGAATGAATTAATATGTAGCTCACATATATACAAATATATTTGCTTGAAAGATGATTAATCCTATCAACTTTCTGCGTTTTTGAGTAATTGATATCTCTGTGCATTTGTTGTGCCCTTTCTTTTTACTTTCATTCTTTTCTTCATTATTTATCACATCGTACATATAATGCGACGATTTTATTGTTGGTCTTTCATATTTTTTTCTTCTTCTTCTTCTTCTTTTCCTTTTTTCTTTTCATTTTCTTTTTCTTCGTCAATTTTTTTTTATGTTTCAATGAGCAAAAGACCGAAACCAATATAGTCAATTTATTTAAATAACTATTTATGCAAAGTAGCTTCTCACGTTTTTCGGCCTCAAAAGAAGGAATGGAAACACATTTCAAAAATAAAAACGTATTTTATGATAAATGTAAACGTTGCAATCGAATGGATATTGTTTGCGTATTGTCTCGTGCATATACATATTTTTTTTCTTTCTGTAGTTTTGATTTGTTGCATTTTTGACAATTTCGATCCTATCACTGATAAGACGGTTTGAATAGATGTTAATTGTTATTGTCGTCGTCGGTCTCGTTACTGTAATCGTTGTCGTCGTCGTCGTCGTCGTCGTATTTGTAGTCATTGTCGCCGTCGCTACTTTTATCAACTCAACCATTTCGAATACAACCGTATGATTCATACAGTAAAACCCGTATCCCGTTTCGACATGTTAATCAATGGATTTCAATGCAATATACATGCGAGCATAAATGTTTCGATTGATAAAATTCTTTAAATTATATTATTTTTGTTTGGAATACGATAATGTTTAAATGAATTTAGAATATTTTCGGTTCCGGGTGAATGTATTATAAGCGATTCTATTCGATTTTTTTTTAATTTTTTTTTTTTATTTGAGTACACACATAGTAAATGTGTTGCCCCACCCAATGCACAATGCCAATTTTCTGATTTGTCATCGCATAAACAATAAACCGAGAGAAGCAACAAAAGTGAATCAAAATAACGGCGAACAATACAGATTAATTAATTAGATGGATCAATTTATGATGACAAACGCATAACACAAAGATATTATATAGAAAATAATTTAGTAAATTAACAAAACAGAAACATTTTTTTCTTAATGTTTTATCATAGTTTTTTTTTTTTTTTTGTGTACCTTCAATGCATTTAAATCTATCTCATCTAGTGAACAGTTTACAGAAGGGGCTAGTTGATGCGCCATTTTGACGTATTACGGTATACAGTGTATGTGTATATATCTAGATGTATCAATATCTATATTTATATAGACTAACAAAGATGATTACAAAAAAAAAAAAAAAAAAAAAAAAATAATCACACCGAAATGCACAATCACACGTCCAAAACACTTTGCTTAGATTTTTTTTACACTATGAAGATGATGACGAATGCTGAACAATCTGTATTAAACGGCAATGAAATAAAATATTAAAAAAAAAAAAAAAATCGGAAATATTCAAGTGACTTAAGCACACCAAAAATCGAGACACTGTTTGTGTGTGTTGTTGTTTTTTTTTTTTTTTTTTACTTTTGCACTTCTCTCTTCACATACATTTAGCACTTAGTAAAAACTATTTTCACTCTTTCTTCAATTCGATTTATATTTTTAAGATAGTCGATTTGAGATTGGATTGTTTGACCAAAAAAAAAAACTTAAAAGAAAATCTTCAATGAATTTTTTTTTCGATTCCAATCCGTTTTCCGTTTATATTAATTTAATCACATTTTTACTGATTTTTAAAATGTTTTGTATTTGAATCGATGAACAAATGAAATTAAAATAATAAATGGTAGAATACACACAATACACAAAAAACCCGAACTGACAACACCAAAAAAAAAAAAAATATATGTCGATGTAATGTGATGATGCGCACCCTATCGTCGAACGTCAACATTAAATAGTTGCGATTTCGTTTAATGAACAATACAATATACACACGTTCAATGAACGCTACTGACGGTGTGTGCGCATTTGCCGATGCTCTATGTTCATCGGTTAGTCGATGTCAGATTTATTAGTGTATGTATGTGTGTGTTTTTTTTTATGTATATAACCCATACATGTGCAGATATATTCGTGCATGTCTCTAAACTGTTATTTTTTTCGTCATTTTAGCAGTTTACTTATCTTCATTTTCTAAGTATTGGTGTCATTTTTATGTTGTTTTCTTATTGCCTTTTTTTTTTGTTCGTTTCAATATGATTTGAATTTTGACACTTGAACCAACCTTTTTCCATAACTTTATGTTTCATTTCATAACCTCAAAATTCATAAAGTTATATAGTTTCCGAAAAAAAAAATCTTTGGAACTTTCAACATAATGAGTTATTGATTCTGAAATGTTTTGAAAATCAAAATGATATTTATTAAACTCAAAAATAAATGGAAAGACAATGAATGAATTGATTGAGGGCCAATCTTCAGTACATTTTGTGTTAAAATCTTAACAAAATCATTAACGGTAACCGGAATATGATCTAATGACAAAATTTAATTCACGAATCAAATTTTCTCCAGCGTTTTTTTATTTTTAAATTGTCATTTATTCAATTCAATTCAGTTTTTAATTCAATTCAGTTTTCAATAAAAATGACATCGTCTTTTCAAATATTTAATAACGATATTCATGAAATTGAATTTGATTTCAAATATTTTTGACATTACTTATGACAGTTTATGGTTGTATAGAGTGTTAAGTATTTATAGATGGATTTCAATCCAAAAATTAAGATTAATGAGGAACAGTATGCAGCCATTAAATAGTTGAAAATGAAAAATTGAGAGAGAAAACAAACAACATAACACTCAAAATCAAATTTACTCGATTCGTACCCATTTCTATTATCCCAAATCCATCCCCTTAGTGATTTGGAAGGTGTGATTTTTTCATCACTAATTTTGAACCCGCTTTTTTGTGCTGGACAGTGTGCCAAGAAATAAAGAAACAAAACTCACCATCTATTTAATGAATTACTTCATAAACATTGGTTGGATTTGAAATTGCGTTCAACGCAATACATCATGCTCGTTTAGTTATTGTGATAAAAATGCATAGTTATTTAAGATAGGTCTATAGGTTTTTTTTTTTTTTTGTTTTGTTTTTGTTTAAATTAAATTAAAATTATTTTCTAATTTACATTTTATGTACAGGGTGATTCATTTAGAGGTATTTTTTCAATAGGGATTTTTTGACAGATCACGCGTAAAATCTATCAAGCTGTCAATGTCATTTTACTAAGTATTGTTTGCCAAGTTATGGTCGACATAATCATGACCTACCGAACACGCTATTCGGCATAAAATTGAAAAAATTGTAACCCAATATTCATTATTGGATGATCATCGACCAAATAGACCACATCCAGCCCGTAGTGAAGAGAACATAGCGACGGTAGCTGAGAGTGTACGCAAAGACCGTGATGAATCGATTCGGCGCCGTTCTCAACGGCTTGTCGTATGCAACAACTTGGCGTAATTTACGAAAGGATCTTGGCTTAAAAGAGCCTTGGCAAGCATACAAAATCCAACTCACACAAGAATTGAAGCCATTCGACCTTCCTATGCGTCACCATTTCAGTATTTGGGCTCTTGAAAAACTCGAAGAGGATCCACTGTTTTCGACGAAAATTTTGTTCAGCGATGAAGCCCATTTTTGGCTTAATGGCTATGTCAATAAGTAAAATTGCGGTATATGGGGTGAAGAACAACCCGAAGAAATTCAAGAGCTGCCATTATATTCACAAAAAACAACGGTTTGGTGTGGTTTATGGGCTGGTGGAATCATCGGTCCATATTTCTTCAAAAATGAAAATGGTCGCAGCGTAACTGTTAATGGGCGCTACACCACACGCAACACATGAATCAATGGCTCTATTGAGAGAACACTTCGGTGAACAATTAATTTCACGTCGAGAAGCAGTAAACTGGCCTCCTCGATTGTGTGATATCACACCTTTAGACTTTTTTCTTTGGGGCTACGTGAAGTCGAAGGTCTACAGGGATAAGCCCGCTACGATTGAGGCATTGGAAGCCAACATTACTCGTGTCATTCATTCAGATACCCATCGAAATGCTCGAACGCGTCATTGAAAATTGAACCTTCAGGATGGACCATCTCAAGCGTAGTTGCGGCCAACATTTCAAAAGGATAATATTCAAAAAATAAATGGCAAAGAATATTTTTTCGATTGATAATAAAGTATCCATGATTAAGTTATAATTTTTGATTTTTTTTTTTTTTTAATTTTGAAAAAAGTACCTCTAAATGAATCACCCTTTATTTTAGTATTTTATATTATTGTTTCTTTGTCGCATTACGATGCCTCTTCGTCAAATGAATTCAACAGATTAAGATTAGTCAAATATTCTGGTGGATTATAATATATATCATCACAGTAATAATGATTAGGTACGCGAATTTGTTGTAAATAAGCGATTGGCTTAGATTTATCTGAATGTTCTTCGTCGTTACTGTGGTTGGTGGTTTGATTTAAGTCATCCATCGGTTTAAACGGTATTTTACGATAAAATGAACACTTTTTTGGTCCATATAATGAAATTTCTGATTCATACGGTGGACTAAGAATATCAAAGAATGCAGCTGTAATCAATTTTAAATATTAAATTAGAAAAATTATATTTGAAAATTTTTCATGGTAATATATGAAATTATATTGAATAAATTTAACATTATTCTAATATAATCTACCTGGACTGTTTCCGGTTGCTGTAATTTCGTGAATATTACAAGTGGTCGGTGTAAGTATGGAGCATCCATTCTTTGGTGAAAATTCCATTGGCGTTTCTTCAATTACTGATAAAATATGCGGTGTATTTTGTAATGGATGTTCTAATGTGTAACTAGCTATTCGCGCTGTTCCAGATATAACACGTAACAAACCTGAAGAGGAGGTGTTGAGCAACAAAAGAAAATAAAAATAAATATTGTAAAAAATCTGCTAATCTTATAAATATTTGTACATATACTAAATATATCATGAATATTTTAAATATATGAATGTTTGGCATAAAAATACGGCGAATATTTTAATTAAATAAATATCATTTGAATTTGAGATTGGTAGTCGAGATCATATGGCATCCTGTGTCTGTAACGAATAAAAGATTCCTCGCCACTGCTAGTACTACCTACAAAAAAAAAAAATATTTGAAAATTAATACACTGGAATTTACTTATAAATCATATTTCATCAATATCAATCAATTTACCTCTCTGCATCCCTAAAGTACGTCCCGAATCTATTTCATCTTCTTCGCCGCCCTTCTATTGCTGCTGCTACCGTTCCTGCTGCAAGACGTTTTTTCAATATGTAAGCTTTGTATTGAAATCTACATTGATTATATTGGTACATTTCACAGCAAACACATGCGTAATGCATTATTATCACAATTCCATACAATTGTTTTATGTTGATTTTCATTGATTGAAGGTTATTTGCCTTGGTTTTGGTGCCATTGGTTTCTTTCGTTGTGTATGACCGACATTGTCATCATGTTGAATGTTGACTTGATCTCAAATCTCAATTTCAAGCAATACTTATTTTGCCATCGACAATATATTCATAACAGCTAACTTATTGATAAAAATAAATTTGGTATTCACTAGACATTTCAAATATTCATGATATGTGGTGTTATTTTGAATCTAACAAGTATCTCATAAATATTTAAATATCGCGTGAATATTCCAAATATCTAATACTAAATGTATAATATATATTATTTCGCCTAGTAACAAACCATGTCCAGGATGATCATGCATGGGCATTGTATATTTATTATTTACAATAAATACGCTCATTGTGAATGATTTATGTTCAAAAATTTCAATATATTTGACTGGAGCACGGGCTGGATGTTGAAAACTACTTGAGCCTAGAATTTCTAGTGGTATATTGAGATCATTTGAAGTTAATTGATCTACAAGTTGTTTCAATTGATTAAAATTTGCTTTAAATGTTGCATAGTTGTCGCGTTCAAATGTAATTAACGCCTGCTTTACAATACGTGCAAATAACGCTGACATTTTTTTCGGCTTTTAAATAATGTAAATTTGTTTGCAATCGAAAAACTACATCGAAGGAAATATATTTGGAAGATATAAAATGAAATGTAACAAAATATTAGTTTAGGCAAACGTATAGAATTTATATGAGTGATAAATATAATTTATACCTGATTGTTTAATTACACAACAAGCAAAATAATTTATGTTAAATGTGATAAAAATTAGTCAGTTTTCTTTTTTTAAGTTTTTCTGCTACGATTTTTGTTTTGATATCTATACGCTTAATTTCTCACGTATCTCCTCAAATTTGACATTCGTACTGATATATAATAATAATAATAATAATAATAATAATAACAATAATGGCTGCATACAAAATTTTTCAAATATAAAAACAGTGACAATTTGTTTAAAAAAAAAAAAAAAAAAAAAATTCTATAAAAAATGATTTTTTTCCATGATCAGAAATTGTATCCATTCAAAAGAATTGGACATTTGGCTTTCTTTTTTCCAAATAAAATCGATTGGAAAAGATTTGAAAGATTTTTAAAAATACAAACATCATATTGAGTGCGTTCAATTATAATTGGTTTTAATTCACCATCATGTTTCAAAATGTGACAGTTCTTATAAATATTTTAGCCGTGAAACATTTGTATTCTACAGCGTAGATTCCTTTTAGTTACCGCATTCAATTGTAACAGAAGCACGTGTGTAAGCACTGCCCAATAAATTCCAAATTTTTTGCGATAAACTCGTTAAAATCATTTATAAATTGAATCAAATTGATTTTTGTTTACAATTTAATTAAAAATGAATCAAGAAAAATTAAAAAAATTACAAGCACAAGTAAGAATTGGCGGTAAAGGTACACCTCGTCGTAAGAAGAAGGTTATTCATCAAACACCAGGCACAGACGATAAAAAATTACAATCTGTTTTAAAAAAATTGTCTGTGAATCAAATTCCTGGAATTGAAGAGGTAAATATGATTAAAAATGATGGTACGGTCATTCATTTTAATAATCCAAAAGCCCAAGCATCACTAGCTGCAAACACATTCGCCATCACAGGACACAGTGAACAAAAAGAGGTTAGTTTTTATATATTTTTTTCACTTCTTCCTTTTTTTGTTTTTATTTTTTTTTTTTTTTTTTTTGTTATTTCGTACATACTTATCGTTTAACACAATTTGCATTCATGAATATTGCATTAAAAAATTGGTCGCAAATAATCATTCTACCATGCAAAAAAAAAAAAAAAAAAAAAAAAATGAACGACCTATGTACATATATGTTATATATATAAACGAATGAAATTAACATGATTGAAAATCAATGTGAAAATTAATCGATGACTATTTTTCAGATTGCTGAAATGCTGCCAAGTATTTTAACACAATTGGGACCAGATGGTTTGAAGCATCTTAAGCGCTTAGCTAGTGATGTTGTCTCCAATAAATTGTCAGCTGGAGTTGCCGCTGATGATGATGTTCCAGATTTAGTCGAGAATTTTGAGGAGGCCGCAAACAAAGATATTGAAACCATAACGAAACAAACTGAAGAAGTGACCGTTGCATAAATTTTGAAAAACAAACTAAAAAAAAAAAACCATAACCAATAATCACACATATATGTACTCATTTATTATTGAACGATTCGAAAGTAAATGCATGTACTTGGAACAAATTTTTAGTTTTCTTATATTAATTTTTTCTTTGTGGCAGCTCTATTAGTAGATAGACAGCTGTCATTTACATGAGATAATCTTTGCTAGAAGCCGAAAAATTCAAATCAGATAACAACTGGTTGATATTATATTACCCACATTTCGCGGTCTAAAACACAACATCCTCTCTGTGTTGGGGAAAAAGGAAAGAGAGAGAAAGAAAGAAAGAAATAGAACGAGTAAAAGAGAGGGAGAGAGAGAGAGATTTATGATGCTAATTTTTTTCGAAAATAATTGAAAATTTTAAATATAAAAAGATTTCATAGGAACCGAATCAGAGAAACTGATTTTCTTTCATTTTTTTTTTTTTTTTCATTTCATTTACATCATTATTCTTGGTCTTTTACTTTCACATTGTCATTGCATTCGATTTTATCAACAATTTTTAAGTGGCAGTTTGTAATACATTTCACATTTGAATTTAAGCTCTTATTTATCTAATTGCTACGATTGGCTGTTGTGATTTGAACCAATAAACAAAAATGTTTTGTTAGGTGGTAATTTTAAGATAAAGATCCTTGTACGTGAGCAACGATGAACACCGAGCACTGAGCCTTTGCCGAACAACAAGCGCATTCGATTTGCATTGTAAATGGATGTAGAAATGGTGAGAGATCGAATCAAACAAACGAAATTTTTAAAAACTATGAAAAAGCTTAATGCTAGGATAATCCGAAGGAAACTATGCAAACAATTGATGATGTTGGTTCGTATTTTGCTGACAATAAAGTTGTTGCATTGTGTTTTGTCATGATAAAAATATGCTCGTGTATAAATGTTAGATATGCACTGAATGCATAATTTTGCATTGTTGTAGGCTGAAAAATCAGTCAAATAGCGCTTTTGGTTTTCTTGAAACCACATCTAGTTTTTTTTCTTTCTTTTTTTTTGAATTATTATCATTGAGATGGAGGATATCATTATCTTTTTAAACTATGAACAATGCCCCACATTCTGAGTATATGATTTACATAGAATACTCATAAAAGGCTCAGGGCCGCGATATTATCAACATTTGAGCTCAATTCAAGGGGTGGATATTGCATGATCAAAATTATGTGTGTGTCATCATTCGTCTGTTTTCTGTATTTTATATGAAGAGAACAACATAAGAGAAATGCCGCGTATATGTATTGGTAATTAACACTTCTATTTGTCCATGTGAATTGTGTGGCAAACAGAGTCGATAATCGCCAATATATGCGTATTATATATCACTTTTGTAATATTGTTCATTTCGCATGAAATACAGCTAGCACAAAAAATATTTGAGTGCGTAAATATTGTTGATCAACGACTCTGCTTGGCATACAATTTATACGGCCAAGCAAATGCGTTCATTACCAATACATACACACGACATTTTATTTATGCTGTTCTTCTCATATCAAATACAGAACAATAGACAAAATGACAACATACAATGACATTATTGTGAAATAGCTTCAAAGCTCCAATGTTTCGAAATAATAATTCTCGCGACTTTGGGATGGCGCCACGATATTACTCGGAACCCGAAAGCTCCAGCGCACTACTAGGTCGGAGTAACATAAAATGTATATCTTCAAATTTTCAATTTGTTTCGTTCAATAAACATTTTATTTAAACATTTTTCTCAAATAAACAATTTGGAACACGAAATTTTAGTCGGGGGCACGATTTTTTTTTTTTTAATTTGAAAGACGATTTGGGGATAAATGATTGATGAATTTACGCGGAATTTATGTTGCATTAGGTCTATGACTTGAATGTTTACTGGCTTGCTAGTGTAAGACGTATTGACATAAATTTAGGTTTTGTAATAAATAAATAAATAAATAAATAAAAATTGAATTTACATGCTGCTATTTTTACGCTATCCCGTCTTCCAAATCCTGGTTTGACCAAAATTTCGTGTTCACATAAAAAGTATATCAATTTCATCCACGTTTTTAAGTATTAGATGCAATTATTAATAAATGTAATTATTCAATAAAATCATATTTTTTAAAATCGAAACACGATTTTTTCATTATACATACATTTCAGCTGACCATTTCTAATTTCGAACACCTTATTTTGCAATTTTTTTTTTCTTTTTGTTAATTTACTATTCTTTTCAGTTTTCATTGTTTAGTAAAATGTGTTTGATTAATTATCTTAAATTTCATTGCGTAGAAATAATATTTTTTTCATCCTCATTTTTTAAATAAAGAAAAAAATTAAACAGATTTGAGTTTCATTTTTTTCATTTTTTTCATTCAATTTTTTGACTGATTTGTTTCAGTTGGAGCTCATGCTTTTAAAGGTGTCAAACGAACTTTTTTTGACTGTCCATCCTTCTTCTCAAAAAGGACGGATAAAATAAGTGGGTCCGTCCTTCTTGAGAAGAAGAACAGAACAATTTTTTTTTTCTCAAGAACGACGACCCACTTATTTTGTCCGTCCTTTTTGAGAACACTCCAAAAAATTTACTACTACATTTTAAACACATCTATGTTTTAATCAAATATTAAAACACTCGAGCGTTTTAATTTGAAAATTTTTAAACACTCGTGTGTCTTAAATATTGAACAAAACATAGATGCGTTTAAAAGGTAGTTGTCGATTTTTAGGAGTGAAGAGTCAAGTTTCTTGTCAGCAAAACGGTTCTAAAAAGTCATTACGTTCTGATGGGACCGCTTCATTGAACATCGCAGAATGAATGGTAATAAGGTGATTGCGCAGCTCAGATCACACATTTTTAATTTCGATTTTTTTTTTTTTTTTTGTACTTTTCTAGAATTAAACCATTTTTTTATTGGATGACATTTGGGAATCTTAATATTTTTCAATAGATTCTAACGAAATTTGATTATTTGAATGGTATGAAACTGAAAATTCAGATGGCAGTGTATGTCAAATTTTAAGACCTTGACATTTCAGTTATTCATATTTTTAGTTTTGACATCTCATTTGGTGTAGCAGTGCTTTTTAATTCGTATAAGATGAAGCAAACAATAACAAACAAACATTCAGAAAAATTTATTCTGTAATAAATAATATTTTAAAAATCAAACATTTTTCCAAACAAAAATTGAAAATGATAGAAGAAGAACAACTATGATCCATCTGTATGGTGCCATTTTAATGACAATTCAAAGAGAAGCATTGATGTATACCATTGGAATATATGAAAATTACGACACTATGGAATTGATTTTGGAACGCATCAAATACAATGAGTATAAATGGCGGGCAAATCGTGATATTAGGCTGCTAGCTTTATTGCTGTTACTTATTTTGCAAATAGGATAGTGGCAATTTAATGTGAGAAATGAGCCACTGATTACGTTGAACAAAATTATTCTTCCAAATTTGCATATTAACTTGGAAATCGTTAGAAATTTTATAAAACGTTTGGTATTCTTAAGCGAGAATGTACTACTGCACTTGAAGAACATTTTTCCGAAGTTATCAATTGATATGATTCATGAAGGTAAATTGGTGTTTTTGTATAATATATTTGAATTTTCATTTATATTTGTTCACTTTCCCTTTATATGGTTTTGATTAGGTATGCTTAATGGACATGACACACGTAAGCTAATGAAGGATAGCAACTTTAATGAAATAATGAATGCAATAGCTCTTAATGTATGGCCCATGCAGCATGGGACTAAATTCGCGCCATTATCGAAAATGCCTTATTCAAGAATCGATCTCCAGATTATCGCATATTCATAGAAAATATGATGCAATTCTTCAACGCATTTGGAGTAAAAATATTGAATGCACATTCCGATTTTTATGAACGAAAATTATCTAATGAAACCGATAAAACGGTTCCAAAAACAATAACAGCAACAACAACAACAATCATTTAAAGACCATTAATTTCCTTCAGCGTTTGGTATATTTTGTAATGCTAGCAGGCTCGTAACCAAAGGGTACTATAAGAATTGGGCACAAGCCCACCCAAAAATGTTACAAATCCATTAGAAAATTTTTCAAGCCCAGCCAAAACATAATATTAATTTCTTATATAATTTTACAAATTTGTTATGATGAATTCGTTGATTATCTGCATTTTTTCATATTTTTTTTTTTTTTTTTTTTTTTTTTTTTTATAGGGAACAATTCAAAGGCTCCGAGGAAAAATGTTACACAGAAAAGTTCCGTGGAAAAATATGTATTCAACATACAAAAAAAAACAAAAAAATACATTCAATAATAACATTTTTCCACGGAACTTTTCTACATAACATTTTTACTCTGAACTGTTCAATTCTTCTCCAGCAAATCATATCGATAGCCAGATCTTGAGTTTCCCTATTCCAATCATCTACCCTCTTTTATTCAAATCGTTCTTAACCGAATCCAAATATCGTCTACCTCTATCTCTCGGTGCATTCACTACCGAATTCAAAATTAACTTTGATAAACGATACTCATTCATATGCTGTACATGACCAAACCATCTCAGTCTTGACTTCCTTGCCACTTGTTCCACTGAGATATTTTTTTATGTTTACGTATTTTCTCATTCCGAATTCTGTTTTCCCATTGATCCCCACGCGACACACCCAAAATCAAATGCGAAACTTTCATATCAGCCACTTCCAAATCATGAATTAAATTGTTTGAATCGACCCAGCTACTAGCTACCATACGTGATAGTTGATAATGAATCATCAACTTCGCCTCCGTGCTTAACTCGCGCTTATTAAAAACTTGTAATCTGAGCTGAGCAATCACCTTATTACATTTCACTCTGCGATGTTCAATGAAGCGATTCCAACGAAACATAATAACTTTTGAGGACCGTTTTGCTGACAAAAAACTTGACTCAATGCTTGCCGATTTCTGCTGAACAATTATTAATAAAAAAAAATTGCATTTACATCCGACTTCAATAAAAAAATAATGTAATTCCGGAAAAATACAAAAAAAAAAAAAAAATCAAAATTTCTATGAAAAAATGAGTGAAATAAGCCAAAAAATGAAAATAAATTGGTTGTAAACGCCTTAAATTGTACGATAATGATTATTATAGTTGAGATTCAATGAATAAATAATAAATAAAATGGTTTGAAACATGCACAATTGAGATTTCGATTTATGGTCCACAATAGTAGTAAAAAATAAATTACGAAAATGAACGTAACTTTTAAAAACGGGATGCAGATTTGTGTTTTACGATCCCACGTATTTCGGCGTTTTTGTGTGTAAAACTTAAAGTTGAAATCTTCCCTACATTCACTCCGATCGCAATGTGAAAATTTTAAAGGAATTTCCATTCCATAACCAACCTTTATAAAAAAAAAAAAAAAGAAGCTACAATACGATGATAATTCTTGTGGACATCCTTGTGCTTTTACGAGAGAGAAAAAGAAACCATATTTCAATGTCTGGGCAATTTCAATAACTTAAATTCGAAATTTCAACAAAACATTTCCCATTCCATCTGATGTCATTGATTTATTGTTGTCTTACTATATGAAAAAATATTCAAAATGAAATAAATATCAATTTAAGCATAAAATGAAAGAAAAAAAAATAATAAACAGAGCTGTTGAGATACACATTTTATTAAAAAAAAAAAAACTTATAACTTAATAAAACCAAAACGAAATATTTTATTGATTGATTGATTGTATGTTTCCTAAGATATAATACACACAATAATGAGTCAATCTCAATTAATTTGCTTAGCCTGTCATCAAAAACCAACATATCTAAACCAAAATACAAGCTAGAAATATTTTATGTATATACAAGAATTTGTGTCATTACACATGTTTATGCGTTAACACTTTTCATTTGTTCTTTTTTTTTTTCTCTTAAATATTTTTATCAGAAATTGTGAGTTTTTCAAAATAAATCAAAAATGAACATACAATTATTGGCAATGAAATTGTTAATCTTTATTCGACCAACGAATTTTAATAAAATTTTTTTCTGTCATTTTCTTTTTTTTTTTTTTTTTATTATTAACAGTAATCGAAATTTCAAATGAAAACATATTCATAGGACTCGAATCGGGGGGTTTTGATTTTAACTTCGATTTTATTTAAAAAAAAAAATTCAAGTGGCAATGTAATATATTTCATGCTTGAATTTGAGCCTCGCATTTATCTAATTGTTTCGATTGGTCGTTCTGCCAAAAACAAAAAAAAAAAAAAATATAATTTGCAATCAAATTGTATTTTAGTTTTTTAGTTTTTTGTTTTTTTTTTTCATATTCATTTAAAATAACTACATAGATTCAGTATATTTTGTCGTATCTCGTTATTCAGTGCAAATTATGTAAAAATATAAAATTTAAATTTATTATTAAGGTAATTAATATGTTGTGTGCAAACACCATTCAATGTTTCAAAAATACAAAAAACTTATCTACTGTAATGAGATGAAATGAAAACGGAAAAAAAAAAATAATAATAATAATAATAAAAAAAATCCACAAACTGCGATATTCTAATCGATATACTACCGTTTCTGTTTGGTGGAAACGAATATCACTATTTATTTTTGTTTGAAAACAAAAAAAAAAAAAAAAATTGTTTTTATTTTTAATAAAAATTGTTGCGAGAAAAATTCGATATTGTTTAAAAAAAAATTGCCTTTTGTAAATTTATATGTTTGTATCTGTGTGTCTGGATGATAAAAGTTGAACAATCTCTGTGGAGAGAAGGCAATTTTCGATTAGCTATTTCGGTTAAAAAAATTAACGAATCGCTCGCACGATTTATTCTATTTATTTTCTTCTTAAAATAGATGTTAAGTGGTAGATAGATAAATTACTGCGTATTGAAATTTTTTTTAAAGCAAATGAACATGACAAAAATGTAATCCAACAGAAAAGTAATGCATATCAATTTGATCGAAAATCAATAAGCTGCCAAAATAATCACGTTAATTTTCAAGTTTTTTTTTTTTCTTTGTTTCCTTTTTTTTGTACAATTTTTCTTATCTAAAAATGTTGTTATCGACCGAACGATGTGTTACATATGCTTTCAGTCCCTGTTTTTTTGCTTCTGCCATTTGGCATCAGCCTCAGCGGTTTTGTTTTTGTTATTCTGTTTCAGTTCAAAATGATTTTATTAACGACTTTAATGAAATAACTCGCAATTCGTTGATTTTTATTTTGTCTAAGAAAGTCCGAAATTAAATATGTTATTTCATGTAAATTATATTTCATTTCAATTTGTTTTAACTCAATTCATGTGAGTTGTTGTTTTGTTTTTTTTTTTTTTTTAAAAAAAAGTTTTTTTTTCTCAAATTAAAATTTTACATAAGATACTGAAAAAAGAGCTTAAGAAAATATGCAGGAAAAATGTTGCGAATAATTTATACAATTGAGATGGTAACGTTTATTCCTAAGTTACCTGCAATTGGAAAATATCAAAAGAAAATGTATATAAATGTTTCGTAATTTTTTTTTTTTTTTTTTTTTTTTAGAATTTCATAAATATTTCATTACCGTTGTCGGCGAATAACTGAGCGATTGATGTATCAAATACAAGGCAGTCAGAATTGAGAATTGCACTTGCAACACCCTCATGTATTGATCGTGGCATCGCTTCCCATGTTAATCGTCTACGATGACCGTTCAATTCCAAACGATAAGCAAAATTTTCTGCCTCTTTTCTCGATCCAATTAATTGAACAATTGCAAAAAATTGCTGATGCCCATCGTATTTTTCTTGTTTTTCCAATACAAGCATAAAATGATGACCAAAACAACTTTGCATCATTACCCAATCAACTGCACCTGGTAAATTTATATCGGTTGCTAAAAATACTATATCTTCGCCTTGTAATGTTGTGATACTTTTATGTGACATCATAAGATGTGGCATCACCAATTCTAATGATCCTTGCCATTTACAACTGGCACCTGGACAAGGGCATAAATACGGTCGAAATTCACATGTCTCTTCATGATCCACTTTTTCAGTATAAAGTAATGTTGCATGACAACCATGCTTACATGGAAATTTAACATTTGATGCAACCTAAAATTAATTCAAACATTTCAACAAACAATGAATAAATTCTGTTTAATGCTTGTTATTTAATATTTAAAAATTAAAATGACAAAATATTTTAAATGATTAATCTATGAACTGTATGATTCAAATGCATTTCCATCGTATAGAATTGTGTCATTTAAAGGAAATGGGCAAATTATAATGGAATATTTAATACAAGACATGATTCGAATCAGTCGAACAATTTCAACAAATCACTTGTATATATGTAATGTTAAATTGCAATAATAGACATTTGTATATAATTTAAATGACCTTTTCCATGGCAAGATTTCGAATATTCCCGAGGGACCCACGGCACGTTGGACAACAGGTTAATTTTGACCGACAACTCGAGCACACCAAATGGCCACTTTGGCATTGCAGTATTGGCGGCAGAACATAATCAAAACATACTGGGCACTCGAAAAATGATGCAAGATCTGCTGACATGGCAGCGTCACCACCACCCGATGAAGACAGCGATGAATTTGATGAAGATGATGCGTTCTGATCTCTACGTTTTATTGTCGATATTTTACCAGACATAATTTTTGCAATCGTCCTCTATGATTCAAACAACGCTCTAGCGTACGATTTCCACAAATATTGATGTGCTGTTTTGATTATAGCAACAGCAATATTAAAATGAGTATTCAAAATCAAAACAAACAAACAAAGAAAAAAAAAAAAAAAAAAAAAAAAAAAGAAAAAAAAAAAAGAAAAAAAAAAAGAAAAAAGGAAGAAAACAATTCGATAAGTTATTGGCTGCGAACACGGATGTTTTTTTTTTTTTTTTTATTCTTTTGGTCAAATCGTAATGTAAACACTTGAAATTCCCAATGTAAATGTAATCGCAATAAAACAATGAATATGTATTGAAACAGAAATAGAATGGAACATTTTGCAATAAAAAACGTGCAAGGAGCGAAATAAATAAATAAAAAAAAAAAAAAAAACTATCGATAACACACTCAATTGTTTTAAAATCGATCGTCCGACCGACCAGAAGACAGCATGATTTCGAACCGAAAATGAAATAGAAAACCGTAAGCATACATCAGGTATTGTGAATGTGAAACAAAAATGGTAAATATGTAACTGTATCTAATGGGTTATCAAATGATGATTGCAAAACAATTACGTATTCACCACTTTGATCGCAATACTCACATTAACATTATGCATGCATTTTTAATCAACTTTTATTTCCAAATCAAAATCAAATCAATAAACCTTGGTATTCATGCATGTATCCGTTTTTCGTTGCTTCGCATGTATTCCTCTATAATACAAAAAAAAAAAAAAAAAAAAAAAACAAACGAAGAAACAACAACACCACTGTCTATTCTCTTTTGATGCTGTTCGCTTTGATTTGTACGTAAATTTTTTGTTTAAATTTCCACTAATCACAGTTTGCACTAAGTTAGCACATTAGATATACATAACATCAATATATATATCGTTTATATTTTTGTTGTTGTTGTTGTTGTTAATATATTTGTTGGAAATAATTTTCCAAAAATGAAAAGTTTTTGCCTCTATTTATCGAACAACCCGAGTAGCACAGACGTTTTATATTAAATCATTTGATCAATTAATTACAATGATGCCAATTGTATACAATTTATAAAAACAATAATTTTTTGCCGAAGATCGCTATCGAATCCGAAATAATAATAAAATACAATATCTATCTATATTTAGCCTCCATCTTTAAAGCTAACACTTTCGATGACAAGACCCATACGCATGTATTTGTATGCGCATAGAGTATGTATACGCATTGTTTTCAAATTGGCATACATGTATTACATATCTGTCAAAAACAGAAATTGGTTACGGAAATCTTACAACAGCACAGTAAATATACGCGAACATGAAGAAACGACAAAACTCATTTTTTAAGGTTTTATTGCACGAAGAGAGAGATGCATATATACAAGTATGTATTTGCATCTCTTTCTCTTGAATGTAAAAACCTTACAAAATGAGTTTTGTCGTCTCATCGTGTACGCGAATCACAATCATATAAGAATAAATCAATGAATTAAAAATGAAACAATTTGAAAATTTTGAACATTTTTTTTTCTGAAATTCATTCAATTAGCAAATATGCTCACAATGTAAAATACACAAATTTAATTATTATTATTATTTTTTAATTCTATTATTGTTCCTCGTATAGAAACGAACTTTTAGAATGGTTCACATTGTATTGTTTATGAATGTTGACATATCTGAAACACATTTCAAAACGTCAAATGTAAATACAAACTTCGTTGTTTTAACTGTTTTCTGTAATTTAAACTTTAAATTACAGAAAACTTTAAATTTTAAAGTAGATTTTCTTTCAATTTAAAAATCTCATTTGATTCAAATTTATTGCAATATGTATGATTCTGTTCATTAAGAAAGTGTTTCAAATCAGTGTCATTATTTTCATTATGAAGCAATACGTTGTTAATAATTCGATAGAAAAAAGACAATCACAGTGAATAAAGATGAAAATGCCCAGTGTGTAGAAGTGGTTTCAATATCAATAAATATAATATAAAGAATAGAACGACGAGATAAAATTATTTTCATCTGTGATAAATATACATTGGATGTGATCATGGCTAATCCGTTTATTTCAAATATATCATTCAATGAATTCTTTTTGATCGTTTGCAAATTTTTGATTGCCTTAGAATATTCATAACAGGCGACCATTTGTTTATGAACAGTCACATTGATACTGTATCAATGTGACTGTTCATAAACAAATGGTCGCCTGTTATGAAATGAAATTCATTGTATGTATCATTGATTCAATGATACATACAATGAATTTCATTTCAAAGAAATAAAAATTATCCAGTGGTATTTCAAAATGTGTCAAGTTTTCGATTCGATGTTTGATTTATTACTGTTAGTTTTCGATAAAATTCGCCACAAATCATCCGAATTTCGCAAATCACTATCATTCGGAGGTGAGATTTTGGCCAAGTCAGTCATTTAAATTAAATTAAATCAAATTGTGATTCAAACTAAATTCATTACTTTTTATTGGATTTGTAATTGGAATTGGTGCGCCAGATGACTGCGATATTCGCAAGTTCGTGTTATACCATTGGTTCAAATCGCTTCGAATGTGGCTCTGAATACAACAGTTTATAAAGTTGTTCCAGCTCACATATGAAAATGTAAACTACAGTTGGATGTTGTTCCGTAAACGAAGCATCTCTATCATTCTGCTCCATCTTTATCAGTCTGGCGTTTTTTGGTACGAGCTTGGCATGGATCCCGATATGCGCACATGGAATGCCACTGTGCGTCGAAACATCATCACCGGTGAAGAGGTAAGTAATTTTTTCCATTCAAATTGATTCATTTGAAATGGAATTCATTTGTTTTCACTATTAAATCAAAATTGTTTCCTGTTTTGCATTTTTTCATTGGTCAACATCAGAATATCCAGTAAGAGATATACATTATGATACCAAGCGAGGCGTACGAAATAAGAAAGCCGAGATATTGTCATGCGTATTCAAGTATGATGAAGAATGTGATCGAAATCGTGTTGCAGCCACAGTCAACAAAGTCATTTCATATCATATTTTTCCCACCAAAATATTATTTTAACAATATTATTTTCAATTTGTTTCTTTGATTCTTTAGGTTTGATATATTTGGACACCAATGTAAAATACACAAATTTAATCCACCACAGAATAAACTATAAAACATATTCAATGAAATGATAAACAAATAAATAAAACAAGATTTTGGTAAATTTTTTTTTTATCGATTTTTGTAAAATGAAAACTTTATTTCACCTTTGGTATTAACACTTTTTTTTTTTTTTTTTTCAATTAGCAACACATTTTTATTCGGTTTTCTTAAATTTCTTAATAATTTCCCTAAATTGATGTAATAATAATCTCTGATCTACCAAACAAGATTTGCGTTCGTTTTATATTTTATATTTTTCATTCCCATTTATTAATAAGTATTTATAATATATATTTTGTGTTTCAATTTGTTTGTTTGTTTGTTTGCTTGTATCTTTGATTTTATAATATTTTGCATTTTGTATCAACATTTGTTAATATTTTTTTTTTGTTCATTTGTGTATCATATTATTTGCGAATTTGCTTAATAAATAAATTGATCGATGTGAAAATTTAGTTTTACGTTAACTTTTGGTAGCATTAGTTTTAGCATTTTTTTTTTTTTTTTTTTTTTTTGCAATCGACCACTCATTAGAATTGTAACAGCAAAAAATAATTTCTGACACTAATTTTCTTAATTTATAAATAAACATTTTCACAAAATTTTAATGAAGAAATGTGATTAAAACAAACAAAAGAAAAAAAAAAAATAAAAATTTCAAAAATGGCAAACATATGAAACAAATTGTTTAATTGTGATGCAATTCATTGAATTATTGAAATTTCGAAGGATCAGGATTTTTGTTTGTAGTCGTTTAACAAATAGAGAATCATCATGTTAACATTTATATTCGTGTGTGTGTGTAGATAATTTTAAAAGATGATTTACATTTAATAGATATTTTTTAGTTTAGCTGGTGCTTTACAATATTTGCTGAATGTTCAATGTCTAAATAAATATTAACAACTTTTTTTTTTTCTCTTATTAATTCTTCTTAAATTGTATGATTTCTTTTTTAAATTTTCTCTGTCCTCACAAAATGTTTTTTTTTTTTTTTTTTTTTTGTCATGTTTTTGATATGTGTATTTAACAGCATGACAATGTTAATACTCTCATTTCCTAGGTCTGAATCTAATCTCAAGACAAATCAACTGTTACTTTGAACAAAATCATAAGACTAAGGAGAACGAGTATGTAGAATACCTCAACGCTAGGCTCGATTTTCATCCAATTATACTACAAATCATTATGTTGATCACCGAATTATAAATGTTCGAGAAAAAAAAAAGGTGGCAATCGTCATTGTGAATTAATTGCAAATAAGGAAAAAAACCGATCAATATTGTCCAAACAGAAATGTTGATGATTTGGTTTTATATGGAATTGAATGGACATATAGATGCATCTAATGACACAAAACACAATATTGTCAAAATAATAACTCACAGAGATGAAGGAACATGGGATTAATTCTATTGAATTCAACTAAGCTCTACACACAAACTGTGTGACACAGTAAAAAAAAAGATTTTCATAGTGATTAATTGCAAATTTTATGTTAATATTTATGTCGTGAAGGCAAAAAAAAAAAAAACAAACAAAATTTTCGCGTTTTCCTTTTTTTCCAGTTACGGAAGAGATGGGGAAGGGGGTAGGGGGGTTGGGAAGAGAGAGATGCAGGAATGTTTAAAAGCGAATTTGTTGTTATTCCTGCAAATGAAATCTATGTACACATGTTGAAATTGAAAGAGGTGAAAATGGAAATAGTCAGTATGTTTGAATAAAACATAATTTAAACAAAAAATGAATAAGATGTAAGGGAATATTATACACATATGAAACAAAGCAATAATATTTTCTACTATTTCATCACTTGATCATTTGGTTCATATATTCAAATATACATTTAAGACACAACTTTCTAACTATAATGTTATGTTTTATTAAATAATAGCTCTATTCGAGGCTAAACTCTAACCATTTGGATTGTATTTGACTTAATTTATTTCACTCATGCCTTGATTGTTGATTGTAAGAAAATGAAGGGAGTTTTTTTATGATTTCATTTTTTCCATCAAATTCTCTTCATCTTATTTTTGATTATTAGAAAACAAAACACATTTACAACTCGTCGATTACGAGTAGACATTCAATTTTGATTTTTTCTTTTTTTTTTTATCATTTGTTAATGTTCATCTGGTTTTAATTGAATTCCATCAATTTTCTTTTTTATTATTCAGAGATAGTTGATAGTTCTCTTAGAGAGTCGGCCCCTCACAGCTCTTTTTAAAATATAACATAAATCAATTATTTTCAATTTTATGCTCTTAGTGGTAAAGACCACTAAAAATTAATAAAAATTATATTGATTTTCGAACTAGTTTTTTTAAAAAGATCTGTGAGAAGCTGGATCTCTGAGGGAGATTAGGACCATCTAACTGTCACTTTAACTAGTAAAATATTTGTGATTATTTACATAAAAAAAATGAAAAAAAAAAAAAAAAAAAATTCTACTTTGAAAATTGAAAACAATTTGACTGTGAATAGACACTTATGTTAATTATATTAAATTTGAAAGGAAAAACCGACTCAAAGTATTTTTGCCGTTCTTTTAACAAAACTTTATGTGTTTTAAATAAAAATTGATTGGTGTTTATTTCCTTTTTTTTCATTTCTACATTTTATCTACTAAAATTGATTTGAAACAACGATAACGTAACAGAATAATAGAGATTAAAATATTAAAAAAAAAAAAAAAAAAAATAAGAAATTCAAACAGCAAATAGCATATTGTAACATGTAGAATGTTCAAAGTAGGCCCACTGCATACATCTAACATTTGTGTTTTATTTTGGTTTGTTTTTTCTGGACTTGTAAAATGAATCTCAAAAAATAAACAAGGATCTGTAGGATATATGCTAAAATGGAAATCGGTACATTCCTTAATAAGGAATTTAAAGAAAAACAGTACTTGCAAACATGTAACAATTTTTTTAGATGAAAATTATTTCCAAATGATAAAAATAATTAACTTAATCTTTCACTCATTGTCTTTTTTACAAATTCGAATTCGGTGTATTTTTTGTTTTTTTTTTTTTTTTTTTTTTTTGTTTTATTTATATTTCAATTCATCATTTATGTTTCTTTTTCCATTAATTGTCTTATTTTAGTTTAACAATTATCAATTTTGTTTGCAATTCACGTTATCTTTATCACCATTTGTTATGGAACATTTTATATGAAAATTGTGGTAAACTAAGAATTATTGAAATAAAAAATAAAGAATGTGTGGATGATCCTGGTTTCTTTTTCAAAAAATTCAAATAACACTATGGAAATAATATAATATAAAATGTGAAAGAAAATAGCAAATATCAATAAATTAATATTATAAATTTTTTGCAATAGGAAATCTTGTCTACTACTACTACAATGTGAATTTTTACTTAAAAACAATGTGATGATAACAATTAAAATTCTCTAAATGTACTACGAAAAGCATCATTGGGATAATTTATTCTAATCACGTTACTTAATTTATATGTGTATAATAATAATATGATTATTTTGTTAAATTTTATCTCTTTTTTATGTGTTGGTCTTAATTTGAATATTAAACTTGATATTCACTCATTTAAATCTTTTATTAATATTTTTTTTTTTTTTTTTTTTCTATGGTTGTTATTAGTTATTCGTCTATTGATGTGAATAATAATAAATTAATTTTAGTCTTATTGGAAATAAAAATGAAATGAAATGAAATGAAAATACTATGAGTTGAGAGATTTCAACAAGAGATTCTATTTATGAAGTTGTATGCATAATATACATATTTGCCATTTTCAGTGCTCAGGTGAATACGTGTTATTTTATATGTATGTATAATTTTATATGCATCGAGAACATTGGATCGTGTTGTGTGTTTCGAGATTGTAAAAGAATTTAGATGCAATTACATATACCGTCATTAGATAAATTATTATCGATATATTTGTGCCATGAGCGACTATGATGACAGAATAAAAATGGTTGTAATTCGAGCTAGGGGTTTTTAAACTCATATGTGGTAAAATGATTCGGTTATTTCGCGTAGTATATGTGCAGATATACTAGTAAATTTTCTATATGAATTGTATTATTTTCATTAAATTTGCGAATGCTCCGAAGAAATTTTGCAAATGGCTGATTTGTTATGATGGTTTAACGTACAAAGAAGAAAAAAAAAAAACAAAAAACGTTGTGATCATAATATTCGGTGCACACACACACACACACACATACATTTTTCTTTAGTTTTAAATTTCTTAAATCTGACCGAGATTTTATTCGTAATGAAAACAAAATCAAATGATAAATGTATCGTATTGAATATTTGTGAATGGCACCGAATGTTATTACAAAATGTTTGCCTTTTGAATTTTGAATGAGATTGGTGCGAATACGACATTCAAAATTGGAATATTTTGCAAACGATTAAGAAAATATTCAATATTTTGTGAATAAAATTGATATTTGCAAATATGTAAATCTTTCTACAATTTGATTGGTATACTTTTATGAAAGAGTCAGCATGAATTGGCAAACAGCAAAATTGTGAATTATTGAGCTAAGCAGAATACCACACAGACTATGCACAGGCGCGGGGACGTGAAAAGATGCAAAATAGTCATGAATCCAATGCTTTAACACACATTAAATTTGCATTTTTGTCACAATTTATTTTCATTTTCTTGTATTTTTTTTGTTTTTTTTTTTCTTTTTGTTTTGTTTTCTTTTTTTTTATTATTTCTATACGTTTTTATTATAATTACTCGTAAAATACATACGAAAAAAATCACGTTTCACATTTATCTAAAATCACAATTATTTATTTGTTGTTGTTGTTGTTTTTTGTCATTTTGTTGTGTTTTTATGACTTTTTGTTGAGACAAATGAAAGATGAATATCTAATTACAACTTATTTAATAAATTTCGCGGTGCATTCAGCAAACAATTATGTTTTTTTTTTTTAGATGTAAATGACATTAATTGAAGTATATATATTATTTCATACTAGTGGATTCTATCTGTATTTCTTTTGTATTTCTTTTTTTATTAAATGAACTATTAACAGCATCAATTAAAATGAATAAATGAATTAATAAAAAAAACCAAACACAATTCATTTTTTCCATAATTGTATAAGTACTTTTTTTCTTCTTATTTTTCATTTATAACTTTTAGCCCATTATTTAATAAAAATGAATTCCAATTGGTTCCACTTCTATTTCTTATGCATTGTAATCGAAAAATATCTCATGTGTTTTTTTTTTTCATTTTCTTTGCTGTCAATAATGTGAATAATTCAAAGAATAAATGACAAAATATTGCTTTGGACAATTCGTTCATTTAAATAAAATAAATAAATCAGTACGTATGAACTTAAATAGAGTATATTTAGAAGTAAACTTGGTTGTCATTTATAATTGTTTATACCGATTGGGTTTTGTTACAGCCTGGAAATATTTATTCAGACTGTTTGTTATATATATTCCAACAAAATTCAAATCCTTAGATAATTGCATCATAGATATTTGCAATTTTTATATATATCCAATGTTATGTCAATAGGTTTTAACAACTTTTTTCGTCTCATCATAAGTTTTTCATTTCTTTTCATTTATTTAAATTCAATTTTCACCAATTGTTTGTGCAATTTTCCATTAATTTTTGATGTTTTTGTTTCATTTTAGACTTTTGAGATTTATAAAAATATAACCATTTGATTTATATTCATGGATCTGCTATATTAAATAGTTGTCATCGATTTTAAGAAAATGAACTTTAAATCCAATCTTAATGGGAAATGAATTCAAATAATAATTTGTTTTCTCGTTTCTAATTTTTTTTTTTTTTTTTCTTTTTTGTTCTCTTAATTGAATTGCACATTTACGTTTTTGAATCGATGTTATTCGCTGTGTTTACGTGTATGTATGTGAGTGTATTTATGTACGATTATGATGATGAACTACACCCTGGCCCATTGCTACTGTCCACAGAGCTACTGTTTCGAT
Organism: Resseliella maxima; assembly: GCA_029041755.1. Taxonomy (NCBI): domain Eukaryota; kingdom Metazoa; phylum Arthropoda; class Insecta; order Diptera; family Cecidomyiidae; genus Resseliella; species Resseliella maxima. Next base: position 67,369 of record JAQOWM010000384.1, read on the forward strand.
TAAGCAATTTAGTTTTGCTGTCGCTGCTTGCGCAATTGGATTCAGCAGTGCTATTTTTCGATAATGATAGTGACGATATAACTGTTACGAAAACCGTCTCTTTTTCTATAAAAAAAAAAAAAAAAAAAAAAAAACCAAACATAAATTGATTACGAAAATATCATCTTGTATAAAAACATTCAGTCATTTTTATTTCGAAAACATTACCGTTAGTATTATTCTCTTTTTTCTTATCATCATTTGTTGGGTCAGCATATGAGATTGAACTTCGTTGTAAAATCGGTTTATTGCTGGCACCTTGTTGCCGTAAAACCACTTCTTCTGGATATCTCGGCACTTGATATTTGGCTAGTTTACTTGTTGATGATTGTGATCGTTGATATTGTTGTTGCATAATTGTACGATGGGCCAATGGTGGTGATACAGATTTAGCTAATGGATTTGGTAGTTTGTTCGGGGAATAATCGCTACTAATGTCACCCTGAATTTCATCAAAAGAAAAAGAAAAAAAAAATCATTCGATAAAGTTGAACAAAATATATTTTCCTTAGGCATACATACTGAACCATTTTCTGAAACAGCTGCACCAGATGCATTATCAGATAACAGTCGCTCACTTTCCGGATCCATGGATCCTTTCTGCAAGAGCGTAAAGGTAATAATGTCGAAAAAATGATAATATTCACATCATTACAAATAAATAAAGGAAAAAAGAGAAAAATAAATTACCGATGATTCCGATTTATTTTTTAGAATAGATTTAGATCTTCTATGCGTATCAACAGGTTGTACACTTGCTGACGAATCTTGGGATAGAGATTTGTCTGGGGATTTGCCTATAATTGAAGTTCAAAAAAAAAAAAAAAAAAAAAAATCATATCATACAAGTTTACTGTAAATGTCACAATGTCATAATGTCACATAAACTTTTCTTTACCTTTTGACGTCGCACTTTGAATACCAAATAAATGTTGATTGATTAATTTTGTTGCTGATGCAAAACTTTTTGATGGCATAAATGATGAACGGCGTACTTTTTTCACAGAGCCTGGATTTGATATTGATACAGATGCTGTTGGTTGATAGTTAAGGCTGTCGTATGAATGCTTTTTTGTTTGTAATACATCTGAATGTCCTTTGAGTTTACCTTTATTTAAACTACTTTGTTGGAATCGAGTTTTTCTATGTTTTGGAAGTGATGGTTCATTTAAACTAATATGACTGCCGCGATCCACTCTTGATGCCATTTCAAATGATTGAAATGTTTTCTATTATGAAAATCAATTTGAAAAAAAAAAAAAAAAAAAAAAAATTACAAAATCAATTGAATAGATTTAAAGTTGAATATTTTCGTAATTGATGAATTCCATACCATAACTTCGTCCATTGGTGCACAAGCACCTAAACTAAGCAGTGATGCATCACCTGAAGCACTTTTTTTCACTTGTGATTTTGTTTTAACGCTATCCGTATTTATAGATGAACGATCTTTGTCCAATGTAGTAAAATACAAATCGTCAACATCCAATTCGGCCAATGTACATGTGATATCACCCGTTAAATCGCCTTGTGATAAAAATGGATGTGTTTGACATGATGCATATGTATCCGAACTATCGACGCTAGCCAAATCACCGCTATTATTCAAATTTGCCTTGATCAAATTGTTTCCATAATGATTTGGCCTATCCATTTGTCCACCATTTGTTGGCACATTTGTCAATCGAAGTGGTGTTTCAATTGGTAATGTTATTGTACTGAAATCATTTGATTCCTGCATTACATTAAATTTTGGCATTGCACCACTTGCTGTTGTAATGCATCGCGTCATTGTATTCATATCACTATTTGGTAAACTGTATTTGTAACGACCAACACAAACAGTCGGTTTATGAAAATCAGATGTGGGCAAAGACAATAATCCTTCAGCATCTGTATACTCTTTCAAATCCTGTAAAATGTTTTAGTCGAACAAATATAAATATTAATAATTCACAAAAAATAGCTGCACGATTCATAAAATTCGTTAGCAGCCTTAGATAAAGTTATTTCAAACCAAACCAAAAAACAAAAACAAAAACAATAGACAGAAGAAGAAAACATAAGCAATTGCATGGCAATCACATTTTTAGATGGAGTTTTTCTTCCCCAAATGATCCAATTGAACATTAGAAAATAAATGGAATAAAAAATTACGAATTACAGACAGAAAATTGATATGTAAGAATGAAAGAGTGAAAAAGAAGAGAGAAAAAACTACTGTTATGGTGATAGATTAGTGTGCGTGTTACTAAACTACTATAAACATGCAAACAACATTTCAAATTCTATGAACAAAGGAAAGTATACATTGCATTGCTACAATTTTTTTTTGTTTTTCCTTCTATTAATTATATAAATACGCCGGGAGGTGAAATTTTTATGAAAATGAATTCCCATTGAAGCAAATAACGGAATAAAAAGAAGTGCACGCATCGGATAAATGGACTATATGAAATGGTATTTTATACATATAAATATGTGTGAGTGTGCTGATTTATGTGAATGTATATTTTGGAATTCCTCCCTGAATGAAATTCCATTGAATTGGATAATTATAATTTAAACTAAATTTTCTGATGAAATCGAATCGATATTGTTAAAAACTACAGTGAAAATGAATTATATCTCATTTTACTAATTTCTACACCGAATCACTTAATGCATTAACGTGTATATTCATGACGAATACCGATTTTATTGCGAATAAATGAAAGAACGTAAGGAAAAATGTAAAATGGACAAAGTTTTAATGCCAGTTTTATTCTTCTTTCATAATGTATAATGAATTGATCGAAAGAAGAAAAATTTAGGGCCATTTGCACAATATTCAACCAATGTGCTATCAATAAAAAAACAAAAAACAAAAAAACCATTGATCGATGTAAATTATCTACGTGATTCGTTGCAGCAAAATGCAATTTAATGGCTAGCGTTGTGTTGTGTTGATGTTGCTGCTGCTGTAAGAAGCAATAAAACTTTTTCAATGCAATTTAGCTAATTGAAGCTCACTATGCTATTCCTTTTTTTTTTTTTTTTTTTAATTTTATGTAATTGTTTAGTGAAGCGAAATCAATGTTTGTATTATAATTTTTGTGTGTTTTCTACATTTATTTCAAAATTGGGAGGTGTTAAAATTTTTTATATGGAAGAGTGAATAAAGGTAATTTAATGAATTGTTTTTATTGATTGCAATTCACTCAAATTCAACTCAATTTAAAAAAAAAAAAAAAAACATCCTGAAATATTAAAAAAAAAACTCAAAGTTTCATTTTTGATAGCAGTGATTTATATATTTACAAACAATTTGCTCGTAAATATTTCAATTTGGCTTAGTCAACAGAAAAATGCTTTTTAATGAATTCATTCCAATTTAGAGTCAATTTCATATTAGTAATTTGGTTTTTAGTTTTGAACAAAAGTCTGAGCAAACAATTTGTTTGTGCGTATTGTTTTATTTTTTTTATCTTTTTATACGTCAAATTGTTCAGCATTTGAAAAAATTGATTTGTTTTTTTTTAAGCACAATTAAACAAATATAAATGTTTTGTTTGTATTTGGAATGAAACTCACCTCACCGTTAATATGTAATATACATAGAAATGAAAAAAAAGATACACAATTCGCGTTCAACTCGTTTCTCTTCAGACACTCAATTTAAATTTTCAAATTGAATATTTTGCAAATTATTGAATGTAGTAGTAGTGGTTTGCATAAGATTTTTTTTTTTTTCTTTTTCTTTTTCATTTCATCTATTTGAATCTATAGAAATATGAATTTCAACATATTCTGTACACTGCTGTTGCACATTTTTATTATTGTTTTCAACAAAAGCCATTTTGTACTGTAATTGATGACTGATATTTAAATAAACTTGTCATGCTTTGCTTTACATTGAATGTGCATTAAAAATCCATTTTCATGTTTGAAACTCATTTTCATTGAATCCAAAACGCTGTGTCTCATATATTTCATTTTCGTCGATTTCAAAAGTTAACATCACAAACAATATTGCGTTTTTTTTTTTTTTTTTTTTTTTTTTGTTGGCGTCAAAATCAAAGAAAACCAAAACCGAAAATATTTCTTGCGATTTTTCGTCTTTTTCTAAACGCTTTTCGATCGCAAAGGAATACATTCACCATTGCATCCGTTTGGTCCCTAGAAAAATTAATAGAATAAAAATTAAAAAACAAAACAAACAAAAAAAAAAAAACAAGTTCAATTAAATTATCAGCAAACACAAAAATCATTGTAAAATACTTAATAAGAATTGAAAGAAAGAAAAATTGAAAAAAAAAGTCGAACGAGAAAAAACACAAGTGAATCGGATAGAATAACTGAAAATCATCTCACGTGTACACACAAACCAAAAAAAAAAAAAAAAAAAAAAAAATAATCAATTTGTCCTCTCTCTCTAGAGTGGCATTTGAGACGAACAGTTAGGGAAGCAGGAAGAGACACCCAACAAAACAAAACAATAAAGCTCACACAAAACTTTTTGAATGAATTACGTTGTGACAATGAGTCTCTCTTTTATACGCTGTATTTGTTTTTTTCTCTATTTAACAGGTATTTGGTTGGGATACGGATAAAAAAGTCAATACGTTCACCTCTTGATAATTTGTTATTTTTCTGTTCTCTTTTGTTATGAATGATTCGCTGATAATGATTTTGCCTTTCAAATTGAATTTAGAGCAGACTTTTTTTTTATGGTTATTCTGATTTTGACTTCATTGTTTTTCACCATCACTTGCATTACACAACAGCCTTTTGTTAATTCAATGAATGGTTCGAAGTTCATAATACACAGTATTATATAAAATTTGCAAACGTATTGCTCCTTCTAACCTACGCATTTAAAATGCGGTCGATTGAAGAGAGACTCAAATCCATTCAAATACTACATATAAATTTCCAAGAATATTCTAACCAACTAATATATAATCGAATAACACGATTTTTACCTTCTTTTGACTATACTAGACGTACGAATATATTTTATTAAGATAAGATATCATGTTGATATTATATTTATTTTAATTTTGTAATAAAATATTCTGTTTAAGAATATTTATTCAAATTTAAAATCATTTCATAATGATTAACAATAATTGAAAAGAAATTAATATTATTTAATTATATTGATTGTAATTCATCAAGATGAATTTGATTTGGAAAAGACTATTTTAAATAATTGAAAAATGAATATAACATTTTATTAACACAAATAAACAGTTCATACATATGAGAAATCGAAAATTTGGATATTAAAAATATAAATAACATTCAAGGAATAAGGATTACACAGAGCACAAGGCAGCACATTACGAGATACACAAAAGAAAAAAAAAAAGAAAAAGAAATGAAATTACTATTTAAATACGAATACGCAACACTAAATACAATTCAAACATAAAGAGAATTTTAATATGTTCCAAGCAATACGCATATATTGACTATAAAAATAATAATAGAGAGACATTACAAAAGAAAATTTATTTGAGCATTTCATGAAATGGTATACAATGTTAACAGTTGACTTTGATGATTATGAACATAATTTTTTGTTTTTTTTTTTATGCAAAAATACTTTTTATTAAAATGAAAATGAAAATGACATCGATTCACATTCCAACAATTAAATAATTATGAATATATTCAGTTGTTAAATTGATTGTTAATCACTAATTGGTATCGAAAAGATTATTCACATACCTTTGTAGTGCAGAAACAGCATTCAAATTCAGTTGGAACATCACTATCAAGCACTTTTTCCCGTTTATGTTTGGCTGCGTGTTCGATAGCGATTTGCCTCCGAAGTTCGGCTACTTGCTATAATCCATAACAATTGTTCATTGGGACATCGACAATGGATTTTTGTGTGTAAATATGTGTGTGTATGTATGTATGTGTAAATGAGAAAATGGAGTAGAAAATATAGAGAGTCAACGGAAAAAAAAAAAAAACAAACAAGAAACAAAAACGAATTGAAATCGGCGAAAAGAAGAAGCAGTTATTATCATTGTTAAACAATAGACTTATGAATTAAATTTTTAGCACAATAAATATCCGATACAAATGGAGCCAAGCGAATATATAAAAAGATATGTGTTAAGTCTTTTTGCAAAATTCTAATGTGAAAATCACCGTTTAAACCTTGCACTATCGTACTGCTCTATTTGGAGGTTTTTTCAATGCATTGACATAGAGATTAAGCAGATCGAATTAAAATTGATTTATGATGAGTATTATGAAAATGTTTCTTATATTTATTTGCCAAAATAAGTTTTCAATTGGTGGTTTAAATGCGTTTTTTTTTTTTTATATTCCAGAACGAACAGGTCAAGTGTAATTCTGTTATGAATAGTATATGTATGTATATTTTTTTTTTTTTTTTGTAGGCTACATTCAGCTAATTATAATAACTTATAAGTCCGATTTCATCATGCTTGTATTTGAATTTTAAAATAAAAAAAAATTACGATTTATTTAAATGGCTTTTCATAATTAAACGCAACAAATTGAAGAAAAATTATAAAAACGTCATTTTTTATTGATAGAAAAATTCATTCTTTAATTTCAAGATGCTAATTAATTTCTTTGAGCTTTCGGCATAACACTTTTTTTTTAATTAAATGAAAATTTACTTCACCGGAAAATATTGAAGCAATATCAATACCAAATAGTCTTCTTCTTCAGATTGTTCAGTTTCAGCTCCAAATCACATTCCAAATGATTGTTTCAATGTTTTTCATCGATTTTTCTTTATCTTCTTCTTTTTCTTTTTAATTTCATTCGAATCAAATGCTTTTTTTCACTGATAACAGAAAAACATTGAATGAAACTGATATTATTACATATGCACTACAGTCTTCATTGCAATTTTTATTGATATAACGGACGGCGTTTTGAGGATCAATAATTACTACACGCAGAACAAAATGGCAGAAGAAATCGATTTAATCACAATGCGATTACATCAGATCAACATTTTGATTTATTTTTTTGGATTTTTATTTGATTGTATAAGGATTTTGCATAAGTTCTATATGAGAAGATGCACATAATTCCCACATTCATTGAAAAAAAAAAAAAATTATGAACAACTAAAAAAGAAAATGAAAAGTTTACATTCCATTGATGTAGTTGAGAGAGGGGCAATATCAAGCAGTTGTTTTATCTAAATTAAAAATAAATAAGATGCATACCGGTCTTAGAAATTTAGTTTGAATATTCAAAAGAAATTGGGAAACATGCCTTAGTGAAACTTCTTTAAATTTATTATTATTTCTTTATCAATGATGTACATTATCATTCATTCATTGTTACAATCAGTCATTTCGAATGAAGTTTCACTGTATTGAACATTTCGAATTGGTCAATTAGTTCATTCAGATTAAGAAAGATATTAAAAATGCATCGTTGCGTAAATAAAAGGCAGACAAAGGCTCAAAAAAGTATAAAGGAAATAACAAACGTTGTGCCTGAAATAATCTTGAAGGTATTTTGTTTTTTAAATTCTAAATCTAAAAGCTAAGACTGCATTAAAAAGTTTTTATTGATTTGATCTTTGCTTGACTTTTGTTTCTTTGTTTGTTTGTTTGTTTGTTTATTTGTTTAATTATTTCATTTGAAGTTTTATTTTCAAATCATGTTTCAATTGATTTTAACAAAGTTCAATAGCTAAAAGAACATAGAAATATGGGAACCGTTCTCAAAAGATAAATTGTGAAAAGAAAATGAAACGAAGAAAACGGAAAACAAACGAAACAAAAGAATCTATTAGAGTTAGTTCAACGATACCTCGATAGTCCTTGATTGTAGAAACTAAATTGAACGAATCGTAAGTAAAAATACAATTTGTTTAAATTCTCAGCCGAGAGTTTCTAAAAATCTATTCTTTATAAATAAATAATCTATTCTAAGTTTTTCATTGGATTTGATTTGATTTGATTTGATTTGATTTTATTGTGTGAGTGTGTTTATGTGTACGTGTATGTGTGTAAATATGTTTTTATTTGACCTTTGAAATATGTACATTTTATAGAATCGGTTACTTATATTTTTCCGAAAGATCTGTTTAACTATTAGATTCATTTCAACATTTTGTGTGTATTTACAATGTGTTTTAGGTTAACTTCTTCTTCTTCTTTTTCTTTTTCTTCTTCGAAGATATATATTTTAAATATGAATTTGTGCATGGCTCATATGGTTTTTTGATGTTGATGCAAAAGTGCATGGCAAAACAATTTCATTTACTTTGCTCATATACAATTTTTTGAGATTTCAGAATAACTATTCTATTTGCGTTGAGCTTTTCAGTAAAAGTCATAGTAAAGACATGATCTTAGTGCTCATTAAATTTAAACATCGGATGGATTGAACATTTTCATTGTGTCTAGTAATAAAACTGATATGGGTTAGGATCATTATTCTAATGGAAAAATAAATCGCCAATCCCGATTTCAGCCTAATTGTTTGATAAATATAAAACAAAATACCGCAATTGTTTCGAATTGAATATTTTCGCGCATCTTTTCTTGATAATAAGTCTTAATAACTGTTGGTTAACATTTTTGGAACGATATTTTTCACTCATAATTCTGAAACTCAAAATCGAGTAAATGTAATAAATAATTCTCTTCTTATGTATATTGCGTGGCACTTCATTTGGTCATGTCCGGCATATACTTTCAATTCGTACTTTTTATAAACAATCTTTTCCATTATTTTCACTTGATTTTGAATTTTAGATTTATACAGCTAAATATGATTCTCATTCGATTCAATTGAAAATACAATTACTGTTGTAAAAATTAAACTTTTTCAATTGTATAATTTCAGCAATCAAAGTACAAGTTATTATTATTTCGGTTGTGAAATACACACAGACAGATATAATAAAATAAAATCGAACGAAAAAATGGAAATGTTAAACTTGATACATGTTAACTGTGTGTGTGTGTGTGGTGGTGGTGGTGGTGCATACTCTGCAGATTAGAGATTTCAATAAACTTTTCGAAAGGACGAAATGGAAAAAATGGCAAAGAGAAAAGACAGAAAGCAACACATACTACACATGTACGCACATCGCACACACACATAGTGAGACTTTGCAATTGATCCATATATTTTTTATTGAATTGAATATAAATTAGGGTGCATCGAATTTTGAAAAATGATCGAAACACAAAACTGGTAGTGTGGAAATGAATCTAGGCAAAAAACCGTCTTTTGTTCCGGGACCACCACGAAACGATCATCCCCCGAACACTCCGCTTCAATTTTCGATTTGAAAATCCCGAAGATGAAACCCTTGGTAAAAGATTTTCAAAATGTGAACAAATGTATTCAGGAAACAATTCAAACGATAGTTAGCTGAACGTTCTAATGCAGCGCGATTGTATTCAATTATATTCGAGAAATCAATGTTAGTCCCGGAACTAAGTTTTTTTATTTGACATAATCTATCGTTTGAATTGTTTGCCAAATGGATTTGTTGACATTGTGAAAATCGTTTACGAAGGGTCCCCCCTTTGGGATTTTTAAATCGAAAATTATTTAGAGCGGGATGATCTTTTCGTGATGGTTCCGGAACAAAAGTTGTTTGATTTTATGCCGAAATTCATTTCCACCCTACCCATTTGGTCTTTTGATCATTTTTTTAAAATTCAATGCAACCTAATATATATAGAAGGACAGAATAAAGGAAGCGAAATTATTTCGCTTGGCTTTTGCTTGACGTGTGTGTTGTCAAGAATACAATTTTAAGTTAGAGTAAATGATATCAAAAAAAAAAAAAAAAAAAAATAGAGACAAATAAAATATGTTTCAAAAATGAAACAAAATTAACATATAAAATTAATTCACTTACAGCTGGTGTAACCATCATTTGGTTGGCCATATGTTGTGGTGTATCTTGCTGAGATTCTGATGTAAGCGGTTGACTTTCATCAGCATCTTGATAAATATCATCGTGTGGTGGTAATATTGCCGGAAGTGGCTGTCGATCACGTTGCTGAAAGCCCGGGAAAAGTGCTTGTGATTCCATTTCGTCATCTCGATCGAACTCATTTACAGATGTCTATATTACAATTTTCCAATACCATATTGTAAATGAAAACAAACTTGATTAAATTAGTTTTTTGTTTGATAAATATGTACATTGATTTATTGATGTTATGAGTCATAACTTATGACATTGTATAATAGAAGGTGACACTTTTTTCAAATCTCAATTTGAATATAATGAAAAAAAAAAATAATTCAAATGAGGATAATAATAATAATAATAACTAATTTATGACAAAACGATGTACCTGCGGTGATAAACGGTCCCTATTACGTTGTGCCGATTGATGTTCATAGTTTTTGTAGCAGCCCATTCCAGTGCTAGACGGATTACGGTTATCGATTGATTCGCCACCATCTGAACTGTTACCCTCTGCATTTGAAATGTTGTGTCCTGTAGGCAATCGGCGAAGCGCGTGAGTAAGCCGTCGCCAATTTAATATTGATTTATTGCGTCTTTCACTCTTTTCTTCATTCATTAAAATATGGTTTTTGTTTTGTGGTTGATTTTTAAAAATGATTTTTTTTTTTTTCGATTTTGTATATTTCCAAAGATCGATCGACATTTTTATGTTAATGTTTACCGGGTTTGATTGGTTCAATGTTTTGGTTTTGGTTATTCGATTTTGATGGTTTTCGTTCGTTTATTTGCAAATGAGATATTTGTTTTTCGTTTTGGTTTTGGTTTTGTTTCGCCGATTCGAATGTTTTGTATTCCGTGTTTTGTTTTGTTTTTTTGTTTTTTTTTTTTTTTTTTTGAATTTTCGTTTTTCGATTCAATATCACCAATTTCGTAACAATTGCATACGAAATTTTGTTTGGTTGTTCGTAATCATATTCCAAAATGTAATAATGTGTTTTTGCAAATTCATTATGATTCGCACCAAAATCAATCCAAGAGAAAACAAATGTTTTTGGTTCCAAATAGAATGAAATATGAAATAAAAGAAACGAATTTTTTTTGATTTAGATGAGAATAAATGAAAAATGAAGAACAAACCATAATAATACAATAATAAAAATTAATGTCTCGCTAGAAAAGGAAAATAAATTTTCTCTAAGCATTTAATATGCAATACAACGACACCAATATTCTAAACGTATCAGTAAATAAACCCAGTGAACGAACGAATAAACACAAGAAAAAAATACTTCACATTACACTTGCTTCAATTCATTTTTTGTTTTTTGTTCTAAATTACAATATTGTCAACACTTGAGCTTTCGACAGTTTCACATTTACAATATAAAACATTAGATGTCCATAAATATATCATATAATTATGTGTCGGTTGGATGATGGCGGATTTTGTGTGTAAAAAATTATGTGATTCTAAAAGGTTTACATTTGCTGATATGCACATACATTGCTCAAACATTTTGGTTTAATTATATCCAAACTATGCACAATTTCTTTCTGTGTGTTTTCTTTAAAGAAATTCGAATTGATAAAATGTATACAGTGAGGAAATACAAGTGGAATCGAAATGAGTATATTTATGCGAAAAACGCTTTAAACGTTATTCAAACTCTCATTCTCTCTTTCTCTCTCTCTCTCTCTTTCTCTTTCTCTCTCTCTCTCTCTCTCTCTCTCTCTCTCTCTCTCTCTCTCTCTCTCTCTTTCGATCTATCTAAATTTCATTCTTTCTATCAATCTATCACTAATGCAACCATACATACATACAAAACATTTTCATATCACTGGGAATACATGAATGAATGCTAAAGCTATCAAATACAAAAACCGATAACAACACAAAATTAATAAAAGAAAAAAATAATAATAATAATAATATCTATATTGTGAAAACTCGTATTTGTCGTTATTTTTTATGAGTTACAATTTCGGTTGTTTGTTGTTATTATTGTTCTTCTCCTAGTAAATATGTATTTGAATGCATTTTAATTTGAACATACATATTTTAGAAGGAGAGCAGGCTGTTGCACTTTATTTTGTCCTGTAATGGAACAAGGCATGGTTTATGCAGCTAGAAACATTCTCAATATAGCACGCAAACTTTATTTACTAAAATCTAAAGATTTTCTTCTTATTTCAACGGATATATTTTTTCTTTGTATATCTCTATATATAAACAATACATTCTTTGTGTTTTTTTTTTTTTTTTTTTTTTTTTGTGTTTGGCAAAAAACGAACCTCTAAACAAAATCTCTTTGCACATAGTTTGTTCAAATATTACAACACACATCGAATACATGAAAAAGATAAAAAGAAAACCAAAACCAAAAATGGCTTATATAGTTACTTCAAACCGGCTAATTGTTCTCAGTGCAGTTAGTACTTTGTAATGGCACACATAATTAAAATTGTTGAACATTGGCCAAAGGGAACCGTTTTAAGTCATTATTAAAAAAAAAAAAGATATACATTTTTCTTTGGCTGAACGAAAACATTTTGTAGAAAATTTAAACCAAAAGAATTTTGAGCACCAAAAATGAACGAAAAATTGAGATAAAAGAATAAAATTGAACAAGAACCAAATGGAACACACGACACACATTCACTAGTCAAATATTAATTACGATTTGTGCAAATATGTCTCGAATAAAAAAGAAATGGGTTTTGAAAGGGAAAATCAATCAAAAATATAGGATAGTTTTGTGTGTATTATTCAAATAGATAAAAAGTGTGGATGGATTTTTTTTTTTTTTTTTTTTTTTTTGTCATTGGTACATAAAATAAAACAGTGAAAAAAAAAACGAAACATCAATCATAAAATTAAACACAGTCGTGCTAGAGAAATGAAATGAAATCTCATCATTGTTTTTAAAAATTGCATCAAAAAATGTGTGGATAAATCAAAATTCGATTCGTTGTACAAAAAGTGTGATTTTGATTGGTGTTGAATTGCTCTTTATTTAAATTATTTTAATAAATCTCATTTATTTTTCATAATTGTTATTATCATTGGGGTATACAGATTGAACAGTTTAATAAAACAAATTTGATTTTGTGTTTATTATTTTGTTGTTTCACCTACACATATATAAAAATTGACAAATTCCTGCCTGGAAATGTTCTTAATGAACATTTGCAATAAGTGTTGATATAATTGTTATAATATATGGTTATAGTTTGATTTTAGTTAGCTTAAGGGATGAATGTGCAAAAAAAAACAAAAGAGATAAACATTTACACTGGATGGATTATAGTGTGATATATGAAATCAAAAAATGATGTTTGATTTCCGACCTTGACATTGACATTTAGACCAACAATTTACATTTTGATTATTATGCGTATGTCTTTGTGTTTTTACCAAAATATACAAAAGCTTTAGAACGAAAAACCTAATCAAAATGTTAAAAATAACAAATAACAAATAATAATGGAATCTTTATGTTTAATATCATATCCCTTTTTTTTTATTTTTCATACATTTAAATAATGTATACGATTGGAAGAAACTATGTAAAATGTATTTTTATTACAATAACACAACACAATCAAAGACAGATAAGAGAAATAAATAAATAAATAAAATGCAAATGCGCAACAACAAAATCAGTTCTTTCTTATTTATTTATTCAATTCTTCCATTACGTCATTTTTATTGCGTATAAAAACATCATATGCATAACTAACACATTTTACTTAATAGGCGTTTCGTCATTGTAATGGAACTAGTTAAGCTATCAACAATATTTAAGTTTGAATTCGTTTTTTTCGTCCTAATATTCTTTTTATTCCTTTGAAGAAATTGAAACTGAATCTATACATCTGCGTATTGGATCATTCAATAGCAAGCATACTTGTTTTTGTAAGTATTTGCAATTTTTTCTTTCTCACTCTCACTCTCTCTCTCTCACTCTCATTCTCTCTCTCTCACTCTCACTCTCACTCTCACCCTCTCTCTCTCTCTCTCTCTCTCTCTCTCTGAAATTTATTTTTAACTGTTTTAATATGCGTATTGAAATGTTTATTATTAACTAAATAATAATTTTGCATTCCATCGAGTAGAAGAATAATTTCGTTGAGCAAATTATAATTAGCTCAGAATGATCAATAATAAAAAGATAGATTAGATACATACAAACAATTCTAAAATACTTGACACAAACTATGGATATTTAATTTCGATCTATAGAAATTCCGGAATATAGTACACATTACACAACGCTATATAATCAACATAATTCGAACAAATTCCACAATAATAACAACAACAACCAAGAAGAATACATTTTTTTTTTTAAAAAAAAATTAGGTTTGTGGTTAGTATTGTGCATCTAATTTCTAAATGAAGCAATAATAGGATGTACTCCTTGGAAAAACTCCGAAATAATGAAAAAACTGACATATTTAAGCTGATGAAGAAGCGTATAAACCATCTCAAATTGTGTTAAATGGAAGAATTTAAATAGAATTTACACCCAAACAAAAGATTGATTTGGCTGTATATGTTTGTGTTTCGTTTGGAATTTGATTGAATTGTTAATGATTATGCTTGCCGCTTTACAAATCGTAATCTTTTCGAGAATTTCTCAAAACATTCTAAATAAATCTACCTAAAAATATCTTAAGGCACTATATACGAAATCACTTTTTATCCGGGTTTTTATAGTCTTTGCTTTCCATTGCAACAATCCAAAATTCAATTAATTGAAATTCTTAAAAAACAAGAAAAACAAAATCAATTAAATATGGAAGTGAATTTAGTTGTACTTCTCACAAATGACTTTTTTTCGATTATTCGTATAAAGAAAAAAAAAATTAATTATCTTAATTTCAAATGGTGTTACAGTAATTCATTGTAGTTCATAAAAATGTTTGATGCAAAATCAAAGGGAATCAATAAAATTAGACTCTATTCTTACAGCTCAGAAATGTTCTCATCATTAAATTTTATGGATGGATTTTTATGTTTTATCTTTTTTTTTTATTCAAATTCATAATGTGCAATTATTTATTTATATTAATTAACAAAGCACAAGCTGAAAATTGCTCGAATGTATTTTCAATTTGTTCAAAAATTGTGTATTATGTGTGTGTCTGAGATCATTTTAACGAATTTTAATTCATTCCTGAATTAATTGTATTAGATATCATTCATTTGGTCAAAATGCATTTGAAATTGGTGCACAACAATGAAACAGTCTCCTTAATCGTTTAATGAACAATGCGTTCATACAGTAAACTGTCGCTATAGGATATTTTCAATGAACAAAGGATACTTACTATATGACACTAATATCTCAGATATATTAATGCAGTATAGTAGTCCATATCAGCATGCTCAACTCATCAATCGGTTGAAATTGCTTGCGAATGCAGACTATTGTATCTATTAAAAATATCCTATAGCGGCAGTATACCTTACGGACACATTATTGATGAAAATGTTTTATTTTTGATCGTAATAAATAAACATGACACCATAATTTGCCAAGACATGACAAAATTTGAATTTAATTTATCAGCATTAACTGAATTGTAGCATAATCACGAATTGAAAATTGTGTATGATTGCACCAAAAATATAAGGAACTAATGCATCGCATGAAATTTATCTGATAAATTCATTTGCTAAATTTAGTTAATGCTTATAAATTTATCTGATGGTTTAGTATGTGATGCCTGATGTGTTTGTGTGTGTGTGTATGTGTGTATGTTTTTGATATATTTAGCTTGATATTTAATTCACTGATTGAATAATACATATTTTTCTATGGTTTAATAGCAAAAAAGCGTAAATAGGAGGTTTTCATTTTATTATAATTATAATTTTGAGTGAACTGAATGAAAGCTCAACTCGAGAGCTTTTTGTGTATATTTTTCTTTTTTTGTTTTTTTTTTTCAAGAATTAAACTCAAGGGACGAATCACTATTGAATCATTGAAAATCATTTAAAACCATTGAGAAATATTGAAAATAAAACTATACAAAACGTCCAATTAGTTCTAGTATATCAATATATATTAGTTCTAATACATCATGTCGTTCATTTCAGCGATTTGTGATAGCAACAGTTTTATTTTTTCATCGGCTGCTTCAATATTATTTTTTTCGATCTCAATTTCTGCAGTCAATCTTTTATGTTCCGATTCAAGCTTGACAATTTCGCCTTTTGCATTCGGAATGTCAAAAAAATGCCTGATTTTATTTATAGTGAATGTTTGTTAAATCAGAAAGTATACGTTTACTGTTCAAAAAAAAAACAACAAATTATCTTTAACAGTTGTACATTCTAATATTTAAAAAAACATAATTTACCAGACGTGGTTTTTATATCCATTGTAGCGAAATTGTCAATAGAGACTCTAGTGATTTGTTCGCAATGTTAAAATAATGTTTAATTATATCATGTTGTCACTAACCACTTGTCAGCTGACATATATAAAGTCATAAATGTTAATAAAACTGACAAATATTGAAAATCGCTAAATTTCATTGAAAAACATTGAACATCATTGAACATCAATTGAAAACCAATGAAAACCATTGAAAAACCTATTGATAATGATATTTCAATAGTGATTCACCTCCTGATTAAACTAATTACTGTTGCATTTAATTTCAATTGATTCTTTAGTGTTAATATGATTACATCTTATATAGGTAACAGGATTGTTTTGTTTT
Source organism: Resseliella maxima (assembly GCA_029041755.1). Classification (NCBI taxonomy): domain Eukaryota; kingdom Metazoa; phylum Arthropoda; class Insecta; order Diptera; family Cecidomyiidae; genus Resseliella; species Resseliella maxima. The sequence continues at coordinate 84,077 of JAQOWM010000384.1, forward strand.
GTTTTTTTTTTCTTTTTTAGGTTTGAAGTGAATCGCAAACAGTAGTAGGTCAATTGTCATGAGCATCGTTATTGCTAAAAAATTCTTTATTGATTTCGGTAATGCGAGACGATAATAGCCGCCTTCGTGATGCAAGCAGTGTTCGCGATTCAAGCGAGTCAGGCAGTACTTGAATTAAAGAAGTGGACGGTGTTTCGATACCATCAATGTCGCTTTTGTCACCTGTTGGAATTATAGATTTTGTGGAAAAGAAGTGTTTAAGAAGAAACATTTGACCAGCGGTTTTGTGTAATTATTTTTTTTCTGCTTATTGTTTATTGTATTTTGTAAAATTATTTATCATCAAGTTGAACAATTCAGGGATGGGTTTAATCGAATGTAATTTGATTTACTTTGAGTTTGTTGTGTAAAGGTAATTATTATTTTGTTGGTTTCACATATGTTTTTTTTTTTTTATTTGTCATATCTACACCTATATTAGGTCATTCTAGGATTAAATAACGCTATTTAACATGGCAACACTAAAAAAAAAAAAAAAATGAAACGATCTCTTTCCAATTTGTGTTATGCAATCAACTAAAGTAATCATTAAAGTGCTTCCATATATAATATTATTTTTCATTGTTTAATTCATTTAATAATTGCCAAAATGTTTATAATTGAAGAAAATGTTAGTCTCAATATTTTCTCTAATCATTATTCATTTTAATTTCTATGCATCTAGTTTAAAACCATAACTGCTAAAAATAAATAAAAATTTGAATTGATTGTTACGTCCAAAATGAAAATCTAGGCATGTTATAAAAAGGGTATCCTAAGAAATGTGCATTATTTGATTGGCTAATAAATGAAATCTCATATGTTTGTCTCACTTCACACATGAAAAAATAAATCAGTAGAAATGGAATGTCCAGATGTAATTTTAATATTAAATTTGCAAGTAGTTTATATTTACCTATTTTGACGTTTATATGGCACATTGCATTTAAAATGGTCACATCAATTGATGGTAAACTTGATTAAAAATATTTGAATTGACCATTTCAAAGGCAAAATTGCCACATAAACATCAAAAAAGGTAACTTTAAATTGCTTGAGGTTAATTTATTATTAAAATTACATTTGACATTTCATTTTTACTGATTATATTTGTATTGTACATATCGTGAAAGTGAAATTTGAGCGCACTTATGAGAAAGTGCCCAAAATAGTTTATCAATGCCTGCAAAATTAAATTGGAATTGCAAAAAAATTTAATTGGAAATTATTGAGCGTGTTCTAAGAAATGTATTTACGATCAAATAGGACTGATTCTAATGCTTAGTTTTCTGTTAAGTAGACTTAATGGTATATTTGCAGAAATTTATTTCTTATGCATCTTATTGGATGTTTTTTTAGCTGCGAAAAGCAAAAAGGACAAAGAAAACGAACGTTACTTTATTCTATTTTGAAGGTGCATACTAGATTGGCGTTTGTATTATTTTTACGCAGTCAGCGATCACTAAAAAACTTGCTGTTCGGTCGTACATGGATCGATCAAGATGTTAGTTTTTGCTACGTATTTACTTGACATACGCTGTTTTTACGTATTTACTTGACATGAATGGAATGTTAGGGAGGAAAACGATAACAATAATAACATTGTATCTAATATCATACATAAAAATATTTGTTTCACTATCATTTTTTTTTATGGCTTGAGAAAACACGAAATCAGAAATGTTGACAATTTGAAAGTCAATGCATATCCTGGAATGCAATAAAATATTTTCCAACGTTGATTAAATAAAATCGTAATCAGAAACAAACATAAACACACAAACCTAATAAATTAAAACAATTCATATTGAATTAAATTAAAAAAGTCAGTTTTTTTTTTTAGTATTCTGATGTTTTTTTCATTATTTTTCGTTTCACACAATATTATTGACTATAAATATGTACGCCATTCATTTCATTCTTTTACCGCTCTAAAATAGTGACTTTCATTAAAAGTTTATAACGCAAGTGAGAGTAACTGCAAGAGTGTTGATCGAAAATGATTAAACAAAATTTTAGAAGTATCAAGAGTTTTACATGTTGAACATACCGCAATAAAATGATGCGGCAATAACCATTCAAAAAAAGATCGACAATTTGAGAGTGAAATAAAAATATTCAAGACAAGCAAAGATGAGATTTGAATTTAGCTTTCTCTAGTCAATTAAAAGTATTTTTTGCCATGCCCTTTTATTAATTGCATGGCTTATAAGTCGTAAACATTATTTTATTATTTATTATTAAATAGGAAAATTATTTGTATTTTTCTGTACATAATCCATTTATTAGAGTCGACGGTTTATTATTTAAAGAAGAAAATTAAACAAAAAAGTTGAAAGCCTCTAATGTTCAATCTATTATCAACGACAAATTCATGAGGTAGAAAAGGTAGACCTATTATATGTAATTAAATTAAGTGCTTGTTAAATGCTTTTTCAATAATTTTGTATATTTCTTCCAGACGTTTGTAAAGTTAAGGTTATTTGTTTTTTTTTTTTTTTTTTTTTTTTTTCAATTAAATATTCCTATGTTTGATTCTCTTTCTTTGTGTGTGTTTGTATATGTGTTTGTTGTTTTCTCTTTTTTGTTTTCAGTATGTGTGATAGTGTGCAAGTGCAAAGTGCTAAATTGATTGTGATTGCGTGTATGCTTAGAGTTTTTTTTTTCTTTTTTTTTTTTTGTTTCATATACTTTTAACGGAATTTGGTAGTTTACAGAGTACTTTTAAAGTATATTTAATTGGAACCAAGAACAATTAATTTTGGTAAATATATTTCACCTATAAGCATTCTAATGAAGTGTTTGCGATTGTGCTTAAACTTGTTTGAGATTAAGTTTGTGTGAGTGTGTGTGTGTGTGTGTGTGTGTGTGTGTGTGTTTATGCTAACCTAAACACTTCGAATGATACGATTATTATCTACATTTTCAATTACATTCTAAAATCATATTTATAGATAAGTGAATATGCATTACGTATACATTTTATTTGTGAATAGATAACTGAGAGAATGATATTCACATCTGTGACAAATATTCAAACAATAATATTATTAATATTATAATTTTTGAAATTGAGCTTTTTTTGTCACGCTCTCAATAAACAATGCAAACGTGCCGAAATTCGACCTTAAATATTTGTTATATAAATCGAATAATATAAATTTTAATGCTAAATCTTCAACTAATCTATTTACTAATTTCTATGGACGTTCATATACTTTGTTTTATATTTAATCATTTAAAATGTTTATTAGTTGGTATTGGATTTTTAAATTAAAATCGCCTTACTAAACAAATGAATACTTTTGAATGTAATCAATATTTTTGGCACTTATTAATACACAAATGCATTCAATTTGTGCAAAATTCAATTTCATTTGCTGTTGTAAATTCATTTATTTTTTGGAAATAATTTCCTTTTTAAACCACATGGCCATACAAACATGGGTCTAGGCGTGAGCTCATTAAATTAAAATTATATAAAATTTTGTTAAAATATTCCTTTTTTTTTTCTAACGGCTAAACACATAGATTCGCTCAATTTAAATTTCGATTAAAAATTTTGAATCAGCTTCTAGTAAAAACGAAATTTTTTCGGATAATTGATTTTTGCTGCAATTTTTCCTATTTAACTTATCCTATTAATTATGGAATCTCTTTTTATATTTATTCTGCAATTTAAATATAATTTCACTAATTATCTTGTTTTGGTTGCTTAGGGTACTTTATTTCTATTCATTTATGCATGTGTGTGTGTGTTTGAGTTTGAGTTGTGTATGTGTTCGTTTGCATGTTGTTCGAAAATTTTTGTACTCGGTAACAGTACAGCGTGCCATCGTGTGTAAGTGTGCGTGTGTGTTCGTGCGTGCATTTGTACAATTGTGTGTAATTGTATATGGTGTTATGTATATTATGTTCAAGTGTGCCTGCAGTTCAGAGGTGCGTTTGCATTTTCAAATTTTGCGGAACTTTTTTCTTTTTTTTTTTTTTTTTTTTTGTGCAAGTCAGAGGTGTGTGCTCTGGTATTTCGAATCGATTTTATGGATTATTTCAAAATTTTTATATTCTATTTCTCATTAGGTATCATCCTCTTCTTCGTCTGGAAGAGATATTCAATCGGGAGAGAAAAGAAAGAAAACGAAAAGAATACAATTAAGAATTGAAATTGATGGCCTCATATTAAAATAACGTTTTGATTTATCTATTAATTGGAATTGATTTCAATTTATATTTATATTTATATTTAATAAATATATATTTTTTTTTTCAATTCATTTGCCTTCTAAAGAGCTTTTTTTTTTAAAATTAAAAACACAATGTTATATTTACATAAATATAGACATAAAAAAGCGTTTCATTCTCATAGAATGAATAATTATGCGCAAATCAAATTTTGACGAAATGTATAGATTTTTTTTTTTTATATTTCTAAACAACCTATTTTGATATGCATTTTATTAAATTCAATATTCTTTATTTCAAATACTCAATTGATATTGATAAATAACGCTGGTAAACGAAGAACTTTATAATCATTGCACTTCCTTCATTTTTTCTGTTCATTGAAATAGCAAGTTTCAATTGAAATGAATAGAGGAAAAAAAGAGATAGAGCAAGAGATGAATATATAAAAAGGGAGAGAAAGAGAGAGAGAGAGAGAGAGAGAGAGAGAGAGAGAGAGAGAGAGAGAGAGAGAGAGAGAGAGAGAGAGAGAGAGAGAGAGAGAGAGAGAGAGAGAGAGAGAGAGAGAGAGAGAGAGAGAGAGAGAGGGGGGGGAGAGAGAGGGGGGGGAGAGAGAGAGAGAGAGAGAGAGAGAGAGAGAGAGAGAGAGAGAGAGAGAGAGAGAGAGAGAGAGAGGGAGAGGGAGAGAGGGAGAGAGGGCGGGAGAGAGGTAGAAGAGAGAGAGAGAGAGAGAGAGAGAGAGGGAGGGAGAGAGGTAGAGAGAGAGAGAAAGAGGTGATTTTCATCTATTACATTTCGTAATAATAGATTACGAAAGTCAAAAAAGCTAAATTCTTTGACAGAAAAACTAATTAAACTATGTCAATAAATTGTGATCTCTCTTTTCATATGCAGTATACACTCAGCTGTAACCTTGTGGAAAATTCAACCCAATCTTTAATCTTTCCCTTATAAATGTACGTATATTGTATCGAATAAAATTTCTGACTTCTGTTCAACTAATACACAACTAAAATTATTTTAATGACAGATTTTGTAGATGTTTTTCTCTTTACTAAAAGATAATTGTTCTTCGTTCGCAATGAAACAATGGATTTGGGATATTTGTATTGGAAAATGTGTTTTTCGTGTGGATAATTTTATTTACAAAACAAAAACGACAATGACAAGAGATTTAGAAAAGATAGAATTAGAATTGTTGGCAAAACAGTTTTTGTGGTCTTTGATATATTTTCTATGATTTTCACACAAAAAAACTACAAATATTGTGTGATGAGTGTGTGCAAATTATCTAACCGACACATTAATTGCTTATCTGAAAGCATAGATAAATTTTAAACGAGACCAAACAAAAATTAAAACAAAAATGAAACAAAACAACACGGAAGAAATTAAAATCGAGGCACCAATTAAATAGTTTTAACGAAATAAAAACTCAACCAACAAATACATGCAATTTCACATTTGGTTTTAAAAAACCGAACAACATATTAAAATAAAATAAAACATCAACATTTCGAAAAGTGATGCAAATTGAATACGAATTGATTTCATGATCTCATAACTTTAAAAAGAAAATCATATAAACCATAAAATATGAAATTGGAGTATTCTAATTTAGAATTTCTAAACGAATATTTTCGACATGCGAAAAAAAAAAAGAAATAATATTGAAATCATGATTGAAAACAAATTGAATTAGTCACACCAATCTGCAGTTTTGTCAGTCAAATGATTCCCATTGAAAAATAAATTAGACATGAAAAACTGAAGTTTGGTTTTGACAGGTGAATTTTCAACAATTTTTTTTTTCCCTTTTTTTTTAGCGATGGATTTTTCAGAGATATCCTTTTTAGATCGACATATCGTTGATTAGTATTAATAAATAAACTATTTAATTGAATATTGTTTGGCTCACCTGTGTCTACGATCACATCAATAAGATCCATACTTTTGGTGAAAGCATCCCGTAGATTAATGTGATGAAACGATACGATGCTACCTTCTCGTTTGGCTCGATCTAACGCCTCACGGCGTTTCAGCGCTTTTTCACGACGCATTTGATTCTATGCATGTGTTGATGTGATTTAGTAAATTTATATTTTTTCATTGTTTCATTCGATTTTGTTTTTTTTTTTTTTTTTTTTTTTTTCAATTGAAACATAATGAACAATAGAAAATAAAATTAAAAAAAAAAAAAAAACAAAAAAATATAAAACATGAAAAAATAAAAATGATATGAATTTGAATAGAAAGTTTGATTGCAAGTATATCAGTACCTTGTAAAATTCGGCAAAATTATTTACAATAATTGGAATGGGCAAGGCAATTACAAGTACACCACAAATACAACACACCGAACCAATTAATTTGCCCAATGGAGTTGTTGGCACGATATCACCGTACCCAACAGTTGTCATTGTGATCCCCGCCCACCAAAACGTTTCAGGGATACTTATGAATTTGGTGTTTTCCTCGTCTTTTTCAGCAAAATATGCTAATGACGAAAATATTAGAACACCCATTGCCAGAAACAACATTAATAGTCCCAATTCTTTATACGAATTACGTAATGTAAAGCCTAATGATTGTAAGCCAGTTGAATGACGCGCCAGCTTTAAGATTCGCAGGATACGCATGATGCGAAACACTTGCACGACCCTACGCACATCGTGAAACTGGTCCGTGGTATTTTTGTTCGTTTCCAATAAGAATAACGATACAAAATAAGGAAGAATGGCTAACAAATCAATCACGTTCAGACCACCTTTAAAGAATTTCCATTTATCTGGTGACGCCCCAAATCGTAATAAATATTCAAGTGTGAACCACGATATACAAACGGCCTCAACAATTGCCAGCTCTGGATTATCTTGTTGTGTACTGCTCTTATGCGTACCATTTATGCGATTGTGTTCGGGTTGCAATGACGGTATTGTGTTTAACGTTAAGGCTATTGTCGACAAAACTATGAAGAGGATCGATATTACAGCAATAATCTGGAATGTGAAGAGTTTAAGAAAAAGGCCACGTTGAACCTCTATTACTGTTTTCATTCATATTTTTTTTTTTCTCTCTCGTTTCCTTTCATTTTTTTTCTTTTTTTTTCTTTCTTTTGGTTAATTAGGTTTAGGTGTCTTTATCTTATTCGACTCAATCAGATTGTTCAATAGCTAATCAAATATTCAAAGAAGAAATAAAATGCAACATATGAGAAACAATAAAATATTTTTTCGATCGCATATGATCGCTTTGTATATAATTACAAAAAAAAGCATTTTCTTCTTTCACATTTGAGGATTTTCTTATTTTTCTCTCAGCGTTTGATTGATTGATTCTCTTTCGCTCTATCACTATGTTTCAGTAACCAGAACACAATCTATTTTTTATTTGTCTGGAATTCGTTGTGTAATCGTGAATTCTCCCTTTGTTTGGGCGTTCAGTTTTTTGTTTTTTTTTTTTCTCATTTGTTTATGTGTTGTTCAGTTTTCACACACACATATGTCGACCAGTAAATGTTGTTTCTGTTTTTATTTCTTAACAATGGATGATCGAAGGACAGAACTAATAAGAATGATGTAATTTACGTGTTTTGTTTATACTGATAGGAAAACTATTATCAGACATATACAATTGTATCAAAAGCTACCTAATATTGATTGTTAGTCCTTGATGGAATGAATATTGGAAAATTGGTGTGAAAAGAATCTAACTGAATTAAAATGTCGAATTTGTCCAAGTATATAATGTATGAAGTATCAATTTTTATTTATTTGCCTTACATTTTATTTTATTTTTTTTTTCTTTTCATTTTCGAATTTTCGAATTTTAACTGGGAAACATTATTTCCTTCGACATAATCGACAATGTATTTCTTACAATTGATTTGCGAAAATATGGTTGAATCACCACGAATGCATTGGAAAAAAAAAAAAAATTTAAAAAATGCTAAATATTTATTTCAAAAGTAAAAATCTATTCCACACTCAAATGTTGTGTTGTTCAATTCAAAAACAAAAAAAAAATTGAAAAGAGATTAGCTCGAAAATTTCGAGTAAACAAAAATTAATGAAATCAAATATTTCTGTAAAATGTTCTCAAACAAATTCAAAAGAGATTATCGTGTGTTTGTGTTTTGTGTTGTTGAGAGTGTTATCTATTTCATATTTGAAAAATTAATAATCATTTTGAAAATGATTTATCAATTTTATAAAATATCTATGTGTCAATGTTTTTTCTACGATTTTTTTGCTTTAAAGTTTGACGTTGCTACAACCAATTGTTTTTTTTTTTTTTTTTTTTTTTATGAATATTGAACATTTAACAATGTTATTTTTTGTTTTTAGAATCGGTTCGAGAATTGAAAATGTCCGAGACTGATATCCGATTGTGTTAATAATGGCCGATCGAGATATTGTGTGTGTGTATGTGTGTGTTTATATGTGTAAATTTTTATCAAATGCAATGTGTTGTTGTTTCATCAAATCAAAAATAAGTAGAGATCATATCCAGTCTACAACTATAGTTGATAATATTTTTAGTTGCTAAGAATAGTCAAAAACATTAAAAACTATAGCCGTATACTGAATATAATCTCTGAAAATAAGTACAAATAACGATCAGTGATTCAGTTATACATCCATTTACGGCATATAAATGCATTTTGATTGGGGCGATTTATCAAAAGCACTTTTATCGGATTAAATTTGAAAATGTATCTGTGCCGCTACCCAAGTAGGAATTGTTGTAATTTTCGTAATACTTTCATACGTTTTCGATGTTAAAAACGTATGAAAATTGACAAAAACATTACAATAATCAGACATAATGTCCGTAAATACCTACTTGGGTACCTTTTGTTAAAATTTGTCATTTATGCATTGCATTATACGTTTGTCTTTCTGTTTGTGCGAATATTTTTTTGATTCTATTGCATTACGATTATTGTATTATGTATTGCATTAAAAACAAAGAACATCGTCACAGAGTTGAAGATAAAAATACAACACAATGAATGAATGCATGTCATTGAATTAAATTGAATTATTCAAATTAATTTCATATTTGATATTCTTATTGAGCGTATGAATATTCAAAGTGAATTGATAAGAAAAACGCGACCAAAGCGTTCAATTTCTTCGGAATCATATATGGACATGTATTCCATGTAACACGTTGTATTACATAGAATATGTATTGGTTCAGACAATTCCGACCAAATCGAAGCTGGCGCTTTTGTTACGTTTTTTGTAATAATTCTACTGATTAAAATTATTACTGATCTGCCCCTTGTATTTCACTGTATATCGATGAATTTTTGTAAATTTAATATGTGTTTCACTCGAAGCTCTTTATGATCTTTCATTTGTGTCGCATTAGTGCAAAGGCCCAATAGTGTTTTTGCTTTGAGTATATTTAAATTTAATCCGTTAATGAATATATCAAATCATATTTGCATTGCAAATACTTTTCGAATCCCGTTAAATGGATGCCTTAAAAAAACCAACTCATTAATATATACTAAGACAAAACAAAAATGAAGAAGAGGAATAAGAAATAAGTGAAGAATCTACTAGTAAATTGAATACTTCATGTGAACTAAATTGTTTCATTCAAACGACAAATAATAAAATTCATTCAATAGAATAGATCTACAAAGGAAATTCGAATTTAATTTTTGGCGAATGAGAATTTTTTTTTTTTTTTTTTTTTTTTTTGTGCAAAACTTAAAATATATCATCATATTCAATTATTCCTGATCAATTGCCATGCTTTAGCATATTACCAATTAGTATATGCTAAATTATAAATTACGTTTATGAAATTTCTGCAAATTTTGCGAATTCAAATTCAAATTAACAATGTTTGAATATATCATTTTGTCGAAATCACTATAGAACATTAAATATTACATATAGATGAAGAATTCAAAAATTACGAAATGTATCGATATCAATAATATTATTTTAAAAAAGATATAAAATGTCCTGCAATTCATTGATGTATTTATCGTTGATTATGGTTGCGAATCAAAATATCGATATAAAATTTAGCAATTAACTGAAAGATTCAAACGATTTTGTTAACAGCTATGAAAAACTATTAACTGAATATGGGTTGGTGAGTGTTCAAATTTGACAATGTTCATTTTTTTTTTCTCCAAATTGGACAATGTACATTGAAGAACTTGAAAGAAGGCAAAATATTGCATATCAGTTTGATATTTATTAATACATTGTGCAGGAAATACGATTCAATCGAAATATTTATATTCTGCTGAATGGCAAGAAACCAACAAATGTTAACATACAAAATACATATCTGAAGTTGTGATACGGGTTTTTCCAATTTTTTATTTAAAATTGGAACATTTTCCAGAGAGAACGAATGAAATGTATCGAGAAAAAAAAATAGAGAAGTAATTGTTCTTTTTACTTTTCCCATCGATGAAGCAAACAATGATTGAACCATTTAAATTTTTCTTTATTTTAGTATTTTCCTGAAATCCAGAGATATGTCAATTGTTAAAATATTCATATTTAACATCGTGTCTTGCAATCGATATGTAAACAATGAAAAAAAAAAGTCATTAGTTAATTGGTAATATTTCCATTTACATTCATATCATCTAAATCTACATAATATACAATGTATATACATTTAAAAAAAAAAAAAAAAACGAACTATAGTGGCATATATTTGATTGTTTGTGTGCCGATAATATGATACAATAATAAAAACTTAAATATAGTGCAACTATAAGCGAAAAAACAATGATACTACACTTAAACGAAATAAATGCATGTTTGTCAACAGATTACAACGGATATGTGCTTTAAATATATATGAAAAGGTGCAAGAAAAGACATAGATTTGATTAGTGTAAAGCATCTACAATCCAATAAATTGAAATAATAGCCATGAAATTGAGCAAACTATATATAGGTTTTAAAGACCATACACATGATGGAATGTACGAAAAAAATGAACTATATATGTTGAACTATATGTTCAAGAAATCTATATAGAATCGATTGTAATCGTACATTTTCAATTTCAATATTGTGTGTTTGTTGCTACCATTACGTTTTTGAGGTCGTACGTGTGCATAAACAAAAGTCTGTTCAGTAATTATATATGAACGGATAACGAGGTATTTTCTTTTTTTATTCTCCACCTACATACATTATCCTCATATATGCTCATTATTTTTTGCGTGTGTTTGTGTTTTTTTTTTTTTTCTTTTTTCATTATTTTTTCGCAGATGCGGTCAATGCTTATTAAAGCAAATGAAACTTAATGGGCATTGCTTGCACTCAATTACAATTAATTGATCATCTCAGTTCCATGTAAGTTGAGTTGTGCTATTATTTCATTTTTATTGGCATGAATATAAACAGTGAAGTAAAGAATACGTGTAAACTTAAAAGGAAAAGAATTCATATATAAAACAACAACAACAAATATTCATTATGCATCGAAACATGAAGGTGGGTTTAGGGAAATCAGTCAATAAACTTTTCCATCATTTTTTTTTTTTTCTTTTGTTTGTGATTGTTCGTTTAAATTGTCTCGAGTCTAAATTTTTGTTTTCTAGATACTGTTAATCTTTTTCCGCTTTTTTGACAAATTTAATTTTTTTCCCTTAAGTAAAGTTAGGTTCATATCTCATCAACAACATTTTGTTTTGGAACGTATCATAAAATTAAATAAAATAAAATTGATACGCCACACGAAAAAAAAAAAAATCGTATTTTCAAGCTATCTGTAACAAAACAAACAAAAATCGCTTGAAAAAAAAAAAAAACGTTGGAACAACGAAGTTTTGCAAATTTCATGCAAGCCAAGCGCCCAGTATTTGTTGAACATTTTTAACTTTGACGTACATAAGATAGATCAAATTAGACGCAACAACAGTGTAAATTTATCATATTGGGTGTGTCTATATTGTGTTTATCATGTGGAAGGTAGATGAAACGGGAAAAGAGAGAGAGAGAGAAAGGAACAGAGTGAAAAAAGATGATTGAAATGAAATAGGTCGACAAGAAAATTGCTTAACAAACTTATTGGCCGCTTGTCTATGAAATCTGCGTGCTTTATGACACTTCGTTCACAATCATTCGTCGTATGTTTATAATGATGAAATTGATTTGTTTCTGTGTATTTTTTTTTTTATTTTTTATTTTTCTGTCATTTTTTTGTAGATTGTAATTGTAGTTTTATTTTTGCGTTCGTTTTTTTTCGTATTTTCATTGGTTCGTATGTTATATATGGTGCGTACAGTTATATCGCCAGTACCGATTCCCACGAGGATTTAAAAAACAAATTCTATTAAATTTGTTAATGAAATCCAACTATATATTCACATCAACACCGTGAACAACATTTTATCTAAAATTAAAGAAGACATTGACATCTTCCGCATTTTCTTTGCACAAAAAAGAAAGTAAAAAAGATAAAAAAGATTTGTGATTAGTTGGAATTACGTATTGGATGGCAAATAAATGATAAGCGATTTTCTGATTAATGTAAAATTTAAAAAAAGAAAGAAAAAAAAAAAAATAAAACTCCGTGAACAAAAGTCGAATGAAAATCAAAGGGAAAAAAAACAAATGAGCAAAATATTATATATCGAAGAAAAGGAGAGTGATAAAAATTAATCAAAAACAATATTTAATGCGGGGGATGATGAGAGAAAAAACAACATCGATCGTAAACGACATGGAAAAACAAAAGCATTTGATAAAAATGAAAACCAAATTGTAAACTTAAAACCAAACATAAAAATGAACACATACAAATTTTGAATACATAAAAAAATATTAAGTGATAACATTTATTATGACAATAGCAAATTGATATAAATATAAATTTTTATATAAAATTAAATTACTGATGATAAAAATACAATTATTAACGAATCCTTATTTTAATTCATCTAACATATGAACAACTATAACATTTCATTCACATAACTGAAATTCATTTTTTGTGGAAAAATTGTTTTTTTTTTTTTTTTTTTAACGACATGAAATTGAATTGCAACATTGTGAAATGTTCTAAATATCCAATATGTTAGTTGAACGTAACAAATATACATTAATAAAAGTAAATCAGTAAAAAAAAAGGGTAAGTACAGTTTAGTACGGATTTGATCCAAGGTACTCAAATGGATGATACAGATTAGACATAGCTATGACTAGTCTGATTGATATAATGGAATATAAACGAAAAATAAAGCAAAAAACTCTCATATAATTCAGTTCTGGAAAGAAATTTAAAGATTTTTCGAATTTCTTTTCATAAAAAATTCGCATGGTATCTGAAATTCAAATTTGTGCGGTTTGATGGTTATTCTTATTGTTTGTTATGATTTATAATATGTTTATAAGTGTAATACGCGAAGAGTATTGTCTAACAGAACACAAAAAATGGAAATGAAAATCACACCGAAAAATCAAAAAAAAAAAAAAAAAAAAAAAAAAAAAAAATACCAAAATAAAAAGACGATGAATAGAAGACTATAAAATGAAGAATAAAATGTGACACTTTTTGAGTTGACTTCGACGCTTTTGACTCAATGTTCTCACATATTTTAAAATGTCTGGCTTGTGTTGATCAAGCTGTTAAAAACATCTAAGGATTGTGTAATGTTTCGTTGAAAATCATGAGTGAAATCATCATTGCCAGTGATCGTTTTAACAACACTGGATTAATGTACAAAAATGTATCATATATTTTCAATATTTATAGAAAATATGTCCAACATCCAATTGCAAAATAAAATAGTCTGTCATTAGAGTTGTAACTTATGAGTTTCATAATTAAAATATATGCGGACATTTTGGACTTTAGCTTTTTTAGCGGAATATTTACTGTTAAAGCATAACGTACATTTTGCATAAGCTTATTGATTACAGCTAGTTTTGTTGTTGAAAAAAGCACCCAATATACATTATTTTTCATAGACAATTTTATTTACAGAAAGCAAAGCTTTGTCCAAATATATTTTGCTTTATTAGATTTGTATATAATGTTGACATATTCTATTTTTTAGCGATATTTTCTACATGATTTTTTACACAGTTTTTTTTTCATGAATTTTATCAATAAATATCATAGCAAAGTTATAATTTCGTAAATAAAATTCGAATGTATACAATACTGAGTCGAAATGATTAAAAGTTTTTGTTTTGTTTGTTTTGTTTTTTTGTAATAGATTTATAATTTTTGCCTCAGTTCTGAATGCGTATGGAAAAGTCAAAAAGTCCTCTTCTTCGTCCCTTTATCGCTTTACATAACATTAATAATAATGTAAAGATTATTCAAAAATTTATTGCACGATTTGCGACAATGTTTTCGTTTGCGTAGCCTATTGAATAGCTTAGTAGCCGCGATAATCTGAGAAAGCATACATTAGAAATGCAATGAACAAATGATTCATTCATTCGTTTGAATGATAATTATGAATTGGAATTAGAATTGAATGTGTCGAGAGTTATTGTTGTCGTCATCATTTTTCCGCATTTTTGTTGTTTTTTTTTTTTGTCTTTCGTTTTGACGAAGTTTCAAAGTGAATAGGGATAAGAAAAACAAATATATCAAAGAAATTTGCATGACATTAAATATCATTCAGAGAATGCTAACTAAAGCATCAAAATATGTAAATGCGTATTGCATGCCGATTAGGTGTACATTTTTGAGCTTCGAATGTTATTTGGTGGATATTTTGATTTTTTTTTTTCCGCTTTTGATTTGTGCTTTGTACTGGTACTGGTAAATTGGTGCTCATTATGTGATATAGATAGCATTTAAATTTGCATTTATTTTGTGGCATTCATTCGCGCGGTTTAATTTAAACCGCTGAAAACTAAAAATTATTACTGTCGGTGGATTTTAAGCACGCGCCAACTCTTTTTATATTCTCCATTTTTTTTTGTTTCTGCTCGATTCGTGTATATTGCGTTGTAATTTTGATTATACCACCAAAAGTTAAACCATAAGACAGAATTATAAATTCCAATAAAAATTAATTATTCAACGCTACACTGTTGCGATTGCATGAATATGAGTCAAGCATAGCAAGAAATAGAGAGACACCACCAAAGAGAGAGGGAGAGAGATAGAGAGAGGGAGAGATGAGAGAGAGAGAGAGAGAGAGAGAGAGAGGGAGCGAGAAAGAGCCGATGATTGGGTGTGTGAACATAATTACGAATGCGATGACATATAACGGCAAATAATACATTCAAACGTTTCCATTTCCACATGCATTGTATATGCTAGCCAAGTCAAATATGTAACGTGGTTATTTACATTCCGTTTTGGAAACAACAGTTTTGGAAAATATTTGACCAAATTGGCTGACATCCAGGTGAAAAGCCCCGAAAGAGTTACAAAGTTGAATTGAACTGTGTTGACGTCGCTTATATCTTTTTTTTTTTTATTCCGTCATCTAACCATTGAAGCTTTCGCTTTTGTCTAAGTGGGCACAAACCATATTATTCGTTAAAAGTGTTGGTGCCTTATATTAAAATAAGATTGCAGTGAAATTTAATAGGAAAAAAGATAGAAGTAGAGAGAGAGAGAGAGAGAGAGAGAGAAGGGAGGAAAGGGGGTTTGGTGGTTGAACAATTTAAAACAAAACGAAGGATTGGTGTTCAAGATTTATGTAATTTGATTAATGCACCAAAGGAAAAGCACCTTCTTAGACTTCCGTCATTTTATTTAGCTGTAACACAAACAACTCTCTCAATGCCTCAATGTCTCTTGTTTTGTTCATTGCCTGATGTTTGTTAGCTGTCATGTTTAAGTTGTTCTAGTTGTTTTTACATATATGGGGTCAAATAAGAAGTACTCAATATCAGTCAGTGTGGTGCAGCAAAATAGTTTACATTGGGCAAAAATTATGATTACGCAAAGTGTATTTTATGTTGATGGCAATATTTAAATGGTTTCAAAATGTTTTAATATTACAATTTCAATGTGAAATCATGTTTTGTTTTGCAAAAGATTTTCATTACCGTTCAAAATGTGGCAAATTCAAATGTATTACACAATTGAATGAATGTCTCTTGTGACAAAATGCAAATTTTATCATTTTCTTCATTTTTTCAATGGTATTTGTTTTTCGATATTTTACACACATATACCATAATGGGAGAGCATTTTATGTCTATTTGAAATGTATACATAGCAATGATTTTTCATGTCACCATTGAATGCGTTTGAATGAACCAACTGACCGACAATAGTTAAAGCAATGAAATGTTTAGACGGAAATTTAAATTTAGCATTTGAATTCATTGGTGTCGGATAATTTCGGTTGTGTATTTTCTTACATTTGTTTTGTCCGTTCCCTTTCTTCTTCTTTTTTTTATATTTTTGCTTTGACTTTGTATGAGCGTACCATAATATTTATTGTTTTATATTGAATTTTATTTCATTTCGATTTAATTCGAAAGTCAGGCAATTCGTATAAAATGATCGTTTCATTTGTTTCAAACGAACAACATTATTTGCTATTTTATTCGATTTGGTTCTATATTTCAAATGATAATGACATTTTCGTATCGGTCTTAAGTAAAAAACCCGAATTGTATCAATCGGACATTTAAACTCGAGTATCGAGCTTTCTCTTGAACATGAAATTTTTTTATAGAATTCAACTATTTGAATCAACACAAACGATTAAATAAAAGTGTGAAAACGGAAATTTTATAAATTAAAATGAAGATAGTAATTTTAATATATTTATGAATATGGCTAGAAAATGTATTCATTTATAATAAATGTTTTGTGTTCATTTTCAGTGAATTATGAATTTTGTTTTTCTCTTCAATATATATATGTTTATTCAAGCTTAAAAATAATTAATTGATCAGTTAGTTGTATGAATTGGTAACGAAAAAAAAAAACGAGAAAAATATAACAAACTGAATCAAACGATACACTCACCCTTGCCGTCAGATTGGTGTTTGGTTTTTCAAGCGTATCCCACACGATCTTTTGATATTGTGAATATTTACCATCGCCAAATTCTTCTTCTTCACGTTGACGTAAACTTTCAGCTTCTTTTCTCATTTCCTCAAATACATGCTCCTTTCGTTGATGATATTTATGTTGACAACATGATTCCAAATACAATTCATCAACGCCCCAATATTCTAAATCATCGCTAAACGCTAATACGCACATTTCATCAACCAAGTGCAATTTACCAGTTCGATAAAAATTTAATATTGAACTAAAACTTTTCGGATGTCGATCAAAAAAGAATTCGTTATCAACTAAAGAATAATCGTCACATAATTCGGTGATCGCCTCATGTGTTGTGCATTCACGCAATCGACCAAGTCGTGTGTGTGGTAATCGTTCTAGTGTACGCCATAATACTTCATGCCGTACACCGCCAACATTGATCGAAACACGGCGATTTGTTTGTTTTGATTGCGCTATCATGAAGGGCTCTGGCTGTATCGATGACAACGATCTAAATTCATATTAATGCAAATGAGAACAAAAATAATTTCGCATTTTAGAGGTAAAATAAAAATAGAACAGGAGATGGAAAGAGAAATACAGAAATAGAGAAATAATGATCATATTAATTTCATGCTTTTATATTTTAGATTTATTACCTGGAATGTGCTCTTTGTAATGGTGCTTGGTTACAAATTGAATTCGAATGTTGTGGTGCATATCGTACTGTTTTTCCAGTGCTAGCAATGGTGTTTGCAATATCGCTGCTGGCTTCACCGAAATTGTTGTTAGCTGCATCGTCATAGTCATCATCATCTGTAATTTTGGTGGAATGTTATTGGAGATATATATATATATATATATATATATATGTCACAAGTTGCATGTGTAAAAATGAAAGAGGAAAATACCAAACGGATAATCGGAATATGCCAAATCAATGAAAACAACAAATTAAACGCAAACAAGAAACAACCATTTCCACGATAAAATTCAATTTCAATCAGATTTTGAAAATGAGGCGTATAAATTTCTATTATTACAACATTCACCAACAATTGCCAATGGCAATTTGTGATGGAAATTTAATTGGTTTTCTCATAATTGTTTCTCATTCTGGCAATGTCGATTTTATTGACACAACTATTTTCCAATTGATGCTGACGCATACGTTTGAGATTCACATATAAATTCAGATACATATATAAATAGAATATTGAAGAGCAATTGATGGAAAGTAAAAAAATGATATATGAAAATGTTATTTAGGTACTTGGTACTTACAATGGTGATGTGAATATGATCGAGCAGAAGCGCCAACGATATTGTTCTCAATGCCATCACCAACGTTACCGATTTCGCTAACCCAACTAGATTGTTGTACGCCATTGTTGTTCGATGACGTTGCTGATACATCCAGTTCCCAGCCCACCGCATTACGAATTCGGTCACGTTCGCCTAACATAGAGCTGTCACTGAAGATTTGGAAAACGCAAATGCAAAAATTCCCCACAAAATGGATATAAATGAAGAAAAAAAGAAAGAAAGAAAGAAGAGAGAGAGAGAGAGAGAGAGAGAGAGAGAGAGAGAAACACAGAGAAGAAATGCAAGAAAGAGAATAAAACTATTATCGAATCTGTATTAATCGATCATTTTCCGCCTACAATTACAACAACAAAATTAAAAAAAAAAAGAGAAAGACGATTGCCTCATAACAACAACCAAAAAAACATGCCACTGGTTATGTTTTATTTTGTTTTATTTGCTTATACTCACCGCTACATAAATCTATTCATGCTCCTCTTCATTCGCATATATATACATGGATTTGTTTTTCCTTAAATGCAATGTTTGCATGGTTTGGAATTTAATATCGTTCGAATCAACTGCACGGTTTTGTAAGCTGTTGCTTTGATTGCTTTTCCACTTGTGACAATAGCCGCGTGGTACAAATGAGGGACTCAAAACAATTGACAAAATTTTCGAATAAACAATTCCAGACCAAATATCTATTACCGATGTGTTCATTACGAATCCAAACGATTTTTCCATCATGGGTTTATGGTCATATTGCAATTTATCGTTGTGTCGCGAATTTCATCTTATCTATTGATGCATTTTCATTGTTGCTAGCCAGTGCCTTTTCGTCGTACCATGGTGCGCTATCAATTTCACTGAAACAATAAAAAAAAAAAGAAAAACAACGAAATCAAAAACGAATTAAAGCATAATTTCCGATTGCCGTTAAATCGATTTAAATTAATGAACAATTCCATCTAAATATTTCATATATACAATTTGTATTTTGTTTTTTTTTTGGTATAATACTCCTAGATTGTAGCCTATGTGTTGTGGTTTGTCGATCAATGGATGCGACAGAGTAATTAGTTGTGGAATATGGAAATGTTAAAGCTATAGAGTTCAACCGCTAATCAAGCAATATTGACACTCTCTGCATTGAATACACTGCTAAATCGATAAAATAAATAGCATATATGTGTGTGTGTGTTTTTTTCTCATTCATTTCACCTGTATGTTTGAGAAATTTGGACTGCAGAACTGAATGTAGTAATCTGCTATAGTGTTGGATGTAAAAATACACGAAATTAGGTCATGCAGCAATCCAATTCGACGATTTAAATTCATGGTTTTTTTTTCTTTTTTCTTTTTTGCTAAAAAAAAAAAAAAAAAAAAAATGAAAAGTACTTTTATAAAAGCAACTACTTTCAAACAAATAAAACTTCATCGATTCTAAATGATCGGAAATCAAGATTGATTTTTAAACTTGGTCGTAATCGATTAAAGGTTTTCAAGTCAATTTCCCGTTCTATTGGTTTTCAAGCTATTTTCATTTTATGCCATGTTCATTTCATTTCTATTTCTTTTTAAGCATGAAAATGATTATAATGGCCAATTCAAATGGAACGCTAATACAATCAATAGATGAGAATAGTGGCAGAGGCATTAAGCGGTTTTAATGGGCATATGAAAAGTAACTGAAATGAAAAGATATAAAAGAAAAGAATGCTTTGCTTTGAATGTTGCATATGCATGGTGAACATTTACACGTAATTCATTTATAGGTTTTCAGGACTGCAGAGGTTTATGAATCATAACTTTGTGTTGTTGTTACACATCGATAAGCCAACCATGTACAAAAATACAAGTAATCATAGATTTTATTCGATTAGTTTGATTCTATTCATTTTTTTTTCGATACAATTTTTTTTTTTCTTCGTTTTTGATGGGAGACAGAAAACACATCATATATCCATTGTGAATACATTAAACATGTGTCTGGTCAATAAATTTTTACGGTGCGAGCTAACGATGATTGAGCTAATGGTTGATTTTTGGTTTCCAAATGGAATTGCTTCACGACAATATTCGTGACAGGAAAATATTAGAATTATTTGAAAAACACAGGAAAAAAAAAATGTCTATGGTGTCGTTTATTGTGTGACTCTATGTGCTCTTATTCGTTTGTTTGTTTTTTGTTCATTACTGCAATTATTGGTATGACCATAATGTGATGTTTCGACTCCGTCTTGAACGCAATATTTTTTAATATTGATCACAGACAAAGACACAACGATATACGACATAGAGCAGCATTTATATCGTTGATATACAAGCACATATTTTTAAAACAATCATAAATAGTCGTCATATTGTCTGACTTGGCAATTTTCTCTATCAGTCTTAGAAATAGCCGAGATTTTATCAAGGAACAATGGCAGATACCGTTTGGAAATGTAGATATTGTTTCTAGATTAAATCTCTAATTATAATGCAAACCTAATCAAATTCCATTCTGTTCGTTTCATTTTTATTTTAATTTTTTAGTTGTTTTCTCTCATTTAGTGGTTTGAAAGAAGCCTCGATAGTTTCGATACAATTTATAACATAGCAACGTGTTTGAATAATGCGATTTTTTTTTTTTTTTTTTTTGCGTCGACACCCATTTTCGTCAAAACGAATAACTGTACAAACGAAACGATAATGTTTTTTAACTTGCTTGACCTGAATATTCCAGTAAAGCAACTGCTTTAAGCTAGTTTACTATAAGCAGAAGACGTGCTTCTCTCTCTCTCTCTCTCTCTCTCTCTCTCTTCTCTCTCTCTCTCTCTCTCTTTCTCTCTTTCTCTCTCTTTCTCTCTTTCTCTCTCTTTCTCTGTTTCTCTGACATGCATTTGAATTTATCCATACCATGACATGCTTTTGAATTTTTAATCAAACTCTCTGTTACTACCCCCGATAAAATCCATTCCATTTTTTGATGAACATTGAAACGACAAACTACTAATTTTTGGTTGTTCAGTTTCCGTATGGTTTGCAAGGAGAATATGCTTTCGTTTCCATTTTGAGTTGAAACAAGTGCGCTCAAAATCAAACATTTTATTATATATTTCTTTTTGTGAGTCTATTTGCTTCGTTTGTTTGATTAGACGGTGATGGTGTACAATGTACAACGACAAAACGACCATTCAAACAACCATATCGAATGGCAACAGTGAAATACACACTAAATAGCATTAATAACAAATGGAAAATGTTACTTGACCACTGAACAACAACGTGAATATGAAAGTGTGTGTGTGTGTGTGTGTGTGTGTGTGTGTGTGTGTGTGTGTGTGTGTGTGTGTGTGTGTGTGTGTGTGTGTGTGTGTGTGTGTGTGTGTGTGTGTGTGTGTGTGTGTGTGTGTGTGTGTGTGTGGGTATGGGTGTGGATTTAGGTGTGGGTTTGGGTGTGAGAGTGAATGAAATCGAAGTATAAGCGTAAGTTGTGTTGGTTTCAGTTAGGCCATTACATCAACTACATTCAAATATCATTTAGTTTTAGCTGTTGAATAAAGGATTGTTGGCTCTGAGTTGATGATATCTTCTATCAAAATTTATGAATCAATTTTCATTAAATATTCACAAATCGATCATTTGTATTTCCGTTTTTGACTTGTATACACATTTATATACGCATACGCATACTCATATATATTTTTAACCACATAGTGTCAACTTGGTTCATTTAAAAGCTTACGAAATGTGATTATAAATGCCAGAAGTTTTGAATGCTGAATGACAAAAAGAGTAAATCAAGAAATTGTTTAAAAATCAATGTGAATGCAAAGAAATGACTATTTATATTTATGACTAAACAGTCTAAACAATTTCGTACTCTTTTTTTTTTTTTTTTTTTTTTTGTCTTTCTCAAATCTTGATCATGACTTTTCTCTTTGTTAAACTTTTCCAATAAAGCTGGATTGAAACGATGGAATATTGAATTTTGTACAATTTAATACTACTATTAATGTTGGGAATTTGAAATCTTTCAATCCATGATATTTGGGAATTTTTTTTTTTTTCTCAATTAATATTCAATTGAAATGGATTTTGTGACTATATGCACATGATGATGATGAGAAATAAACTATTATTAAAATATAACATATAAATCGAATTATAAAAATAAAATTTTTTAAGAATAATTTAAGAATGTTTTCACATCGGATATTTTTAACCGATTCAAATGGTAAAAATTACAGTAAAATAATTTTTGGGATAGAAATCTATTGGAAAATATACATGGAATAGCCCAGATAAATGCCCCAAAAATTCTATTCAAATAAATCGATATGTCATTTTGTTGTGACATTTTCTTTTGTGAGTGTAATAAACTATGTGCATCAAATTCTAATGTAATCTGGCGAACAATTTTACTTCAATGTGTGACATTTGTTCACCATTTCATAGACGATAATAATGATAATAATAATAGCATAAAAACCCAAGCGATGAAAGTAACAGCTTGCAATTCTATGCCGTAATGAAATTGTGACTTGTTGTAGCATTCGTTCAACAGACGATTTCTTATTATTTATAGAAATTATTGTGAATCACAACTCAAAATTGATTGAACTTATCGTATTTGCATTGAATTACATTTAAAAGGTATAAGAGATAATATGCTAAATGCCAAAGCATATTTCATGACAATGGTTCAATTATATTGCAGTCGTGAAGTGCGCATTGAAAAATTTATGACGATAAATGTCTGCGCTGTGTAAATTATAATATGACAAATTGGCGACAATATTTTATAAGGGCATTTTAAGTTAACCCTGTAATTGTGTTCGATAGCATAAATCATTTTATATTGAATTGTGAATGGTTTAGAATTATCGAACCAAATCCAATTAAGTTCATAATAAAATAGCAAACGCAATACGATCATTAACCATCGACACATGTACATTGTATACCAATATCCTTGTTTTCTATTTATCTCATACCATATCAGGCTTGCTGTCATTTTTTGTCGCTCCAAAAATGTGATATTCATAAATATTGATGTATATTGTAAAGTCAACCATATTTCTGTTACATTGAATTCAATCGACAATTAATAAAACGGAATAAATATTCATATTATATGGTATATATTTCGCATTAAGTATCGCTAAATGTTTTTGCGATGCTTTAATTTGCCCATTGACATTGGTATCCGATATATTAGAGGACGTGTCAGTATATCAATTATCAATTAACATTATCATTAAATAAATATCGATCAAAATCGTGAATTAGTGTATTACGAACATATTTAACATCTTACTAATATTAGCATTATTACGCATTGAATAATTCCAAGTAATTCCGCATTGAACGTTTTTTCTATTTGTTTGAGAAAAAATCATCTCAAATTTCCATACATTTAATCATCCACCCTTGCCATGTGGAAAATGATCGACATTCGATTCAGCCAATTCATTTCAATTGACATTGTCCAATAACAATAACTTATTTTGATACAAACAATAGCAGCACCAATTGATGTTTACAAAACTTATCGATTGGTTATTTGATTGAGTTTTGTGGTAAAAGCTAGTTATATTCTAGAGTCTAAAGTTTTGTCTAACGAGGGAATTTTTGTTCTTTTATGCATTTAGATTTGTACCAGTATTGGTCTCCCCTCTTACAATGTTTATGTTTTAATTTCATAGAAATCGAAAAAGTTATTTGAGCAACGACAGCCAAAAATATACAGATCAAAATCGAAATGGAAATGGAAATAGGAAAATTGTAGTGTGCTCATCAGATATCAAAGAGGCTATGTTCAACTATGTTTTCTATGTTTGCCTACTACTACTGTTTACGCTATCTGGTCGTTATCCTTTTATTTTCTTGCATGTGTTTGCGCGCGCGTGTGTGTGTGTGTTGTTTTTTTTTTCGCTATTGCTGTCGTCATCGTTGTCTCCATTTGGCTCATACAGTTTGATGGAAATGGTACTACTGTCAACTTTGCCGCTACCGATATCTTCCATATCAGCTTACAACTATATTGTATAAAAAAAAAATGGCAACAATGCGAAAGACATGGGGTTTGAAATTCGAAATTATTCCAATAATAAAGGGAAGCTTTTCTACTTTCATTTTTGATACTACATTTCTTCTTTTCGCTTTCACAGTAATGTATATATTTTTATGATTTTTCATTTCATTCATTTTGCTTATGTGAGCAATTTACTAAAGAATGTCTGTATGTCTGTCTGTCTATCTGTTTGTCTGTATTTTTGTTAGCTATGTCGCCAAATGGCTCTCATATCCCCCTCAATCTATTGAACCATTTTAATTCAATCCCCGATAAATAAAAACAAATTTCTATATCTATATCAAACCATTTTTCTTGCTTACTTGCTTGATAAAGAGATTTTTTTTAATGTTATTTGACGATGCGCATTTTATCAAATAATTTCTTTAATATCGGGAATGGAAAGAAGTTTGAATGATAAATTATCGAATATTCAATCATATGAAAGAAATATAGAAGAAGAAGTCCAACTAGTAGTAGAAAGAAAAAAAACAAAAAACAAAAACTACATATTCAAATAAATTTATGGCCATCGAGTGTGGGTTTCGTCTATCGTTATTTATTCTATTGATTTTTATTTTTCCCAATGCGTTGACTTTTAATGCCATTAACTAAGCACTATACATTGCTTTGTTCTGTTCCTGCTCAATCACAAATATGATCTTATAAAAATATTTTCCCCATTTTCCATCTTCATCAAATATCTTATGCATATATACATCAAACATCATTTTATGTTCGCTTTTGTTCCCTTTTCAAACGAAAATCATGACTTTTTCATTTCATTTCATTTCATTCCATTGGTTTTGTTGGTTTTGTTGGTTTTTTCTTTCATTATGGATGTTGTTTTCTTTTCTTATTTTTTTTTTTTTTGCATTGAATATATACATGAAATATTGTGATTTGTTCAAAATTATTATTTTCAGTGAGAATAAAAAAACTATGCCGGATTCATTCACAAATATTCACAAAATATTATATTTTATCATATTTAATTTAAACTTGAATTTAATTAGGATATGCGATATCAATGCTATCCAAAGATGAATGACAAAAATGCATTGAGACTTGACATTCGAAGAAAAGAAATTCTAGCAAATATATGCGATTTAAATGTTTATATAAGTGTTTTGAACAATAATTCACAATCTTTTCTCAATGCAATTTCTATTATTTAGTCTCTAATTTGTTAGTTTGAAAATTGTAGTGAATCTTCATCATCGCATATTTGCTATAAGATATAATTAATATTTTTTTTGTTTTTTTTTTTTTTTTTATTTATAGAAGTATTTACATTAGAAATACAATCAAGTACGATTTTTATCACAATCATTACGGTTGCATAAAAGTCCAGACTGAAAATTATCTACGGAATCGACATTTTTTTCATATTTCTGTTTAGTATCTTCTTCAATAGCCTAATGACATTATTTCCATTTTCATTTCCATTCATCTTTGGTTGGTTGGTTGGTTGGCTACATTTTGTTTTTGCAATAGATAAATGAAACATATTTCCTTTTTGCAGAAAAAGGAGCGTCTATCTTTGAACTGAATTGATTGCCAGTTTTAATCATCTATTCATCGTAGATCGTGCTGTGACTACGTGAAGAATGCTTAATATGTTGGATTTCCATTTCTTATACTTTTTGTATTTCATTCTTTTCTTTATTCTTAAATAGATAACCAAGAATGAGAGTAGAAGAAAAAATAAGTAAAACTATTTTTGGGTGCGCATATTTATGAGGATATGGCATGTCTTCAACATAAACGCAAGATGAAAATCAACGGGAAAAGAAAGAAAGAAAGTTGTAGAATAAAAAAGCGAGCTAGAGAGTGATGAGACAAACTAGAAGAAAACATCGGAAAAGATGCTCATGAAAAGGAAAAGTAGAACAAAAAGAGATACATTTTGCTCTTCGTATTTGTATAAATGTCTTTTTTTTTTGTGTGTGCATGGTATTCGTATTATATTCAAGCGCGTTATCAAAGCGTGCGAGAGAAGACAATCCAATATGAGTTTTTATCCACATTTTTAGGTCACACATTCTTCAAAAAAAAAAGAAAAAAGAAAAAGGATCAACGTTAATATTCACTGTACTATTCAAGTATTTTTTTTTTTTTTTTTTTTTTTTTTTGGTTTTCTATCCTTTCCTAGGATATGTATAAATATCAAGGCTTTACTTACGCTGGAAATGTCAACTTGAAATAAATCCATCAGATGGATTTGACGCTGCGTTGGTTGCAATGAATTTTTTTTCTTGCATTTATTTACAATGTGACCTAATTTTTCCATTGTGACCAACGTCAAAAATGGTGAATTCTCTCAATGTGGCCTCAAAATTGACTTTGGCCAACATAACGGAAAAATTAGGCCACATTGTAAATAAATGCAAAAAAATGCAATGCATTGAACGTATGCATTGGATAAATCCATCTGATCGATTTATTTCAAGCTGACGTTTCCAGCGTAAGTAAAGCCTTGATACATTATTTTTTCAATATTTGATTTTCAAATGCCTGGCAACAATTACAAATGAAAATTTGTAAATCGGACTAGTGGTTTTTAAAAATTTGGAATAAATTTGAAGATTTCACATTCACAATTTCTCTTCCAATTAAATGCTTTTTTAATATTAACGTATTTTCTTTTTTAAATTGCATTTTCACCTTCATACTTATTGTATTCATTGATTGATTTTGTTAGACATTAACTATTAATGAAATTACAATTAATCTAGAATGATTTTGTTTTAAAAATACAAGTATAAAAATATTATTAGAGTAAAATGTAATAAATAAATAAATAAATAAATAAATAGCAATTAAGATGGATATGCTTTTGAATAATAAAAGTGCTATAAAAAGCACAAACAATCTCTTAAAATAAATATTGATATCTTTTTTCATCACTAAAATGAATGATATGTGAATTCACAGTGAATTCAATAAAACAATTTTCATTTAAATTTCTAACCGTGAAACAAACGTATGAAGTAAATCTTAAATAATCGCAAAAACGAACAAACGACCAAATAAAGAAAAAACAAAATAAAATGAAATAGACTCAGGGAACATCATCAACAAAAAATTCAATAGAAAGTTTTCAACATTTTGCATATAAAACTTGGTACATTTTGTGCACTTTAGATCCGGTTTTATGTACAAATCTATTTTTACACAGCAGCCATACCAACAACAATAATAAACAACCGAAGAATCCGCAGCAGCAGTAATTGTAGCAGCAACTGCAACAATGGCCGCAGTAATGCACATTTGTCTAGTGCATCGCTGTTAAGTTTTTGGTTTTACGGGTTTTGTTCATTTATTCACATTTGGTATCGAAATATTTTATAAATTCTCTTGCCTACGAATATAAACACAAATACAACTGAAAATATTCTGAACGAAACGTTGAGCATTTTTTTTTTTTTTTTTTTTTTTCATTTTTGTATGTTTTAACATCCTTGCCAGCCTTGCCAGAACTTGACGCTTTTCGGCCGCTTTGTATGTAATATACCACACAAATGCCGTCAAGCAAAATAATTGAAATTCCATGAAGAGATGGGATCCCATCATAATAAAATACAATAAACAACAAATTCACCAAATAATTCAATTCAATGGGCATACAAAATAATTTTGAAACCATAAACAGAGCAAAATATTCCGACGAAATTATCTTGAAATAATTTTGTGATGCCCAAATGTGAGAATTTAGTATATTTGAATTGACTGGGATTATGTTATCTGCTTTTGTTCCTACCGAAATTAATCTACATTTAGTTAGAAACAAGGATCTTGTTATATTGTGCACTGAGTAGAGTTTTTCTGCCAGTTAATTCTGTTCAACTTCCGACAACTGTCACTAATTGCACAACCACAATAAATTGCCACTTTGTTTGCTTCCCTTTTTATTTCGATAGTTTGGATCGTTTTTCATTCATCCGCTCTATTTATTTATTTTTTATTTTATTTTTTTTTTTTTTCAGATAATAATGACCTAAATTGTAAAGCAATTCTAGCAATATTTTCTGAACGAATAAGACAAGAGTAGTTTACCAATGGCGGTTTGGTCCACATTAGTGTACACACATACACACATAAACTCTCTGTGTATGTGAACATCAAATAGCATACATATAGAAAAAAGTAAGAAATTCATACGATGCTAATATGGCAACGGACATGTTTACCATTTATTTTGTCGTTGAATTCGTTTTGTGTACCTTTGTATTTTCGTTCAAGTAAGAGAAATAAAATGGTTTATGAATATTCTTCATATTTAAATGAAAAGAAAAATTTCTTTTCTTAATATTTAAATGAAAAGAAAGAAAAGCAACGACAAAAACACATCTGAATGCTATGCACAATCAGATGCAACTGAAAGTAGTATTACTGCATATGTGACATACCTACCAGTTTTCTTGTTGAGTAGATGCACATCGTTATGCACAAATACACATTAACATATGTCTAGAATATTTTGAGACTAAATTCAGGCGTTTATTGCGATCCATAAACAAACATCAAAATTTCAACTAATGCACATAGTAGACTTAACGGTACTCCTACTCTACTGTCAAATATAATTTGCACAAACATTTCCATTCACGATGGCGTACAAACTAGAATTACAAAAAAGTGTCTCAAACTGTTTTGGACAGCTAAGTACAAATGAAATTCTTCGAAGTGTTTAAAGACAAGCCAATCTCACGTGCAACCATTTTTCGTGTTCTCAAGGATTGTCGAGATGGTAAAGAGCCTGAAAATAAAAAAAAAATCTGATCGTCCACCAAAATTGAACACCAGAGCAACAAAAAGTCTACTGTCAAGTGCAAAAAACAAGGTTGGTCAATCAACACGGCGTTTATCGCGCAAGTTTGGTGTCTGTAAACCAGTCATCTCATTCGCCTCTCCTCTTAGCTGCGTGCTCTCTCATATCTCCTACAAATAGGCGCTCTTTCCGACTATAGAGCAGAGTTGCTATTTGCGTATGTATGCGTGTGCGCTTGTGACTGAGTGAGTGTATCATGGAATATAGCACGCAAGACAAAGTGAGCGCACATACATACGCAAATAGCAACTCTGCTCTATAGTCGGAAAGAGCGCCTATTTGTAGGAGATACGAGAGAGCACGCAGCTAAGAGGAGAGGCGAATGAGATGACTGCTGTAAACAAACAGTTCCAAAATATTTTGATGAAAAACATCATATTTTATCGAAAATGTAAGCGAACATCGAAATATACAGCCAGACAATTCGAAATAATACCAAAATGTTGCCGTGCACTTCGACGCAAACACTTTGAAAATGGGAAATTCATGATTTTGGATGATGAATCATACTTCAATTTTGCGCATCATGAATTGAATGAAAACGATTGCTTTTACACTGATGATGCTAGAACAACACCAGACAATGTTAAATATGTCAGCAAATCAAAATTCGAAACAAAGGCGTTGGTTTGGTGTGCGATTTCATCAAAGGGTATTTCAACACCAGTCATTCGTCAAAACAAAGACGAAGCGATCAATTCTGACATTTATATCGATCAATGCTTGCCAAAGTTGAAGCAATTCATTGAAAAACATTACGCTCGAGACAAAATCATGTTTTGGCCGAACCTCACAAGCTGTCATTATGCGAAAAAAACAATGGATTTGTTAACATCGCAAAACATATGTACAATTTGTACCAAAAAATGACAATCCTCCAAATGTTCCACAGGCACGACCAATCGAAGATTTCTGATCAATTCTCAAACGCAAAGTGTACGAAAAGGGCTGGGAAGCTCAAAACGAGTAACGCTTGATGAATCGAATCAAGTGGAAAGTGAAGGAAGTGGAACAGAATTTTGAAGGTTCATACTGCTTAAAATCGAAGACAGTGGACAATTAAGTGTTCTGTAAATGTATTTTTCGATAGTTTATGAATGAAGCAAACTAGGTTAGAAAGAAATTTTCAATTTGCTTGTTTGGTGTTCAATTGGTATACTCCTGAATTTAGTCTCAAAACTTTTTAGACATATGTTCTATCTATGCATTTATAAATTTGAGTGGAATTGGATTAACAAACAATGAAGGGTCAAATATATTAACAAGAACAACAATGAGAACGACTATCGATGACGAATGTAATCCAATTGAAACAACAAAAAACAGTATGTAAACCAATTACAAACAATAAAAAATTCAAAACTAAAGATGAATTATCATTCTTTTTTTAATTATTTTTTACATTTTTTCATTTTTTCGGAGCATACATGATTGAGAGAGCGGTGAGAGAGTGGAGAGAGTGAGAGAGTGAGGAGAGAGAGAGAGAGAGAGAGTGAGAGAGAGAGCGAGAAAGAGTGATAGAAAAAGAGTAAGAGCCATATTTTGTGTAAATAATTTCTCAATCGAAATGACAATTGCTCAATTTCATCCACATGAACGTCACTGTCACGACAAACTAATAAATGAGAGAAAAAGGGAAAATTATATTCAAGTTGATTTCGTTCAATTTTTCATTCGAAACAGAGAGCAAACTGTGTTATGACGAAGTCGCTTTAGCGAAAAAATTCACGTTTCTTACGCCATCTCTACGAGTACGGTGTGAATTTGAATGAAAATCAAACAAAATTGTGAATTCATACAGTGGATTTTCATGCCGTGGGCAAGTACATTAATGTACGACGGCATAAGTCTTACGACGTTACATTGCAAACGATCTCTATCATATATACACTGAATTGCACATACACCATTACGGAATGCAAACGACAAATCGTATCTTTTTGCCGTTTCCGTTGGTATAGTCAGTATACATTAATAAATCGTATAGGTGGCATCAATGTCTTGAAATCAAAACGCTTCACATGTTAAAACATACAACGAATGTCACATTGGTTATGAGCAAACAATGCGGTATCGCATATATATATATCCATTGGATATTTTGCATATTTGCGATATTTTGCTAACATGTAGAGAACAGAGCGCATCGTTTTAATATTAATTTTTTACCGAATTTTCTTCTATTAGTTTTTTAGATTTAGGCAAGACTATAATGTTTGTTTCAATAACGACGAAAGAATTGGAACTAACGAAGATCCATTGTTCTGTCTTGTGTTTTATGTTTCACTCCTGATTTGGCTTCGACAATAAGCACAGAATATAAACGTTTCATGCCATCATTGAAGATTGAGGTATTGATTGATTCCAAAACGGATGAGGAGGCAACAAATAAAATGATAGAAGCGCACATCATTATTGATATACCTGAAATAATTCTTTCTATTGCTCGAAAGGAAAGATTCAATTTCAAACAATTAAAACACATTATTTTGGATGAATGCGATGCATTGTGCTCACTTTTGGGTAAGTTTAATAATCAACAAATGACAGTTCTATAGATAAACAAATAATGGTAACAGTCATTATACTTGTGCTATGGATATAGCTGCTGCTATTTGATAGGACCTATTTCATAGTTGCTATTTAACTGTGTGTGTGTGTTTCAACAGCACACTTCGATTCCCCTCTCACACTTATTATTGCGGCAATAATGAAGATGCAATGAGTGTGAGAGGGGAATTGAAGTGTGCTGTTGAAACACACACACACAGTTAAAAAGCAACTGTGAAATAGGTCCTATCAAATAGCAGCAGCTATATCCATAGCTCAAGTATAATGACTGAATGGTAATGATGATGGCCAAGAAAAAAGAATAATTTATTAGAATTTTTTATTGTTTGTAATTGGTTTACATGCTGTTTTTTGTTGTTTCAATTGGATTCCATTCGTCATCGATAATATTTCTCATTGTTGTTCTTATTAATATATTTGATCCTTCATTGTTTGTTGATCCACTTCCACTTAAATTTATAATTGCATAGATATAGTGTGTATATGTGCATACTGATGTGCATCTACTCAACAAGAAAACTGGTAGGTATGTCACATATGCAGTAATACTACTTTCAGTTGCATCTGATTATGCATAGCATTCAGATGTGTTTTTGTCGTTGCTCTCCATATGCAATAATATTCAATAGGTGTGTGTGTGAGAGAGAGAGAGAGAGAGAGAGAGAGAGAGAGAGAGAGAGAAGGAGGGAGAGAGAGAGAAGGAGGGAGAGAGAGAGAAGGAGGGAGAGAGAGAGAGAGGGAGGGAGAGAGAGAAACGGAGGGAGAGAGAGAAACGGAGGGAGAGAGAGGGAGGGAGAGAGAGAGAGAGAGAATTTTCTTTTCATTTAAATATTAAGAATATTCATAAACAATTCTATTTCTCTTACTTGAACGAAAACAAAAAGGCACACAAAACGAATCCAACGATAAAATACATGGTAAACATGTCCATTGCCATATAAGCATCGTATGAATTTCTTACTTTTTTCTATATGTATGTGTGTACACTAATACTTAAAAACGTGGACCAAACCGTTATAGGTAAACTACTGACAAGAAAAATTGAAATGAAACAAATATAAGCAAACGAGAAAGAGTTCGAACAAGAATTTATCGTTTGTTGATTATATGCGACGAGAAAATTGTCTTGAATTTTACGAAGAAGATAATCATTTTGTTTGTGTGAAGAGAGAAGTCACTTCAATTCAAACATGACATATATTGAATTAAAGCGTATGTCGCACGGTATTCTATCGAAATACATAGTATGGATTGCTGTCAGTCGTGCTCAAACAGTAAATCATGTCAAGAGTAAAGATTGCATGCAATTTACATGACAGAACAGAGAATGAGAACAAACGACTGATTGTTCTATTCATGTTCAGGTACTTGAAATGTTTGCATGCTCTGTTGGGATGTTGCGAATAAAAATCCAAGGAAGAGAGAGAGAGAGAGAGAGAGAGAGAGAGAGATAGAAGAGAAGAGAGCGAGAGAGAGAGAGAGAGAGAGAGAGAGAGAGAGAGAGAGAAAGAGAGAGAGAGAGAGAGAGAGAGAGAGAGAGAGAGAGAGAGAGAGAGAGAGAGAGAGAGAGATAAAGATAGCAAGAAGGAAAAGCTCTCTCTCGGTTTGCTTCAGTTCAATTGAATGCATTGCTATGCTTTCGCTTGTGCTTTTCCTATCCCATATGAGGTTTAAACGAAAAGAAAGAATATGAGAAAAGAATCAATTTTATTTGAATACAACACGCTTCATCTAAATACATGCATGCCAAAGATGACAACCCTTTGCAAATGGCAAAGTGGGCGATGTTGTTATTGAGCCGTTTTTACGCTTTGATGCTCATTATTCCACACAGCTTAAAACATTTTCTGCCTGTGTAGTAATCGATTTGTTTACTACTTATTCATGACATCCTTTTTTTTCGAATTCATCTCAGTTATGCGTTGGTATTGCAATGGTGAGTGTGTATCTTTTAATCTCTTCATTGTTTTGCATTGTACATTATGAACAACGATTGAATGGCTGATGTTGCTCTGTTTGATTTTCTTGTTTATTTGTCTAAATCTTCTTTGGATTATAAATAGATATGAAGCTGAAATTTAGTGAGATTGATTACGTTCGCGTAGAGAATGTTTATGCATATAATGGGCGTAAAAGCTAATTTGTATACAATGATATTGTAATTGGTATTATGATTACGTTACGCTTGCGAATTACATGCGATACATTCATTCAAAACATTCTACATAATAGACCATGCATATTATGTTCATGCATATATATAATACACATTGTGCATGTATTTGTGTATTGTTTGTAGTTTGAATACAAGCATTCTTTCGCTTCTTTCGACAATGATTCGGTCGATGCTTAATTTTCATCCATTTGAATGCAATAAAGGAAAAGCTGAATAAAAAAAAACTTTTCATTACTTAATGAAAACTCATATGGAATGTCTTTTAGTAGCGTATGATATTGATTTCCGGCTCGAATGTCATTATGCGTACATGCGCTTTTCATGCGACGCAAAAATGTATGTTTTTGTGTTGTATTATTATCGGTTATGTTTCTTTTATCATTTTCATTATATGCGTTCTTTTCAAACTTTTTCATCCCGTGCAAAGCTTTCTATCGGCGCGGTTTTCATGAAGCCGCATGTGGATTTCTATTCAGTCAATATCGAATGTATATACATATATAGACATATATATGTGTGTATGTTTGTGTGTGCGTATATTGCCTTTTAAAAGCGATTGTATTCGTATTCTCAACGCTCAAACTTGTTGTGGGATAAATTTTTGGTGTTCATTGTGTGCGCAATGTGTTTATTAAAACACGCGTTATGCTACTATATTCTGGCTGTAGCGTGTGGGCCGATACTCTCTCTCTCTCTCTCACACACACGCACACACACACACGCACTCTCTCAATATCTTTCTCGTTCTTTTTCTCTGGTTTATTCCACTTATACAATCCCAATGGATTTAAAATGAACTTATTTCGTATGCAGGATACAACTATTCGAAATTTTGATTATTATGCTGCATAAAGGGTTTGTATGCACATCAAGTTTGGTCTTAATTCGACAATTATTTACGCGAACGTTAATGCAATGTTATTTGACAACAAGTATTGTGATATTTTTAGCATACCGAAGCAATCCAGCAATAAACATAAAAAATATTCAACGTTAAACCGTGAAAGAAAATAAACGAAATGACATACGTGAATGAACATTGAACAAGCTCTTCGTTTTCATCATTTTCTTAGAGAGCTTTTCGTCCGAATCGAAATGGATGAGCATCAATTGGAAATATTGCATGAAAAATATAAAAGAGTGTAAGGGAATGAGAGAAAGAGAGAACGAATGGTAGAAAGAGAGAGAAAGAGAGAGAGAGAGAGAGAGAGAGAGAGAGAGAGAGAGAGAGAGTGAGAAAGAAAGAAATGTAAGCATTTTGAAAAAAGTTTAGAATTATAGTTTTTGTGTGAAAATCAGGATGATTTTGAAGATATTTTAAAAAATATGAGCGCCGGTAAAGTTAATTCGCGCAGTGTAAGTGTGTATTCACTACAGCTTTAATTGTTGCTATTAGATAAATATTCGAATTTTTTAACTACATCTTTGATTTTATTCAAAATTTAAAGGTTTTTTGATACAAAAATCAAATTTTTTCGACACGGTTTTCACTTTTTTTTTTTTTTTTTTGGTATACACAAGATGATTTTGAAAGCACATTCTTCAGTGCGGATATAATATTGTTCGAATTAAAAAAAAATTTCGATAATTTGTTTTGATGCTTGTCGAATGAAAGAAAAGGATACTTTCAGCCTCAAGTGAAATCAAAACTTTTCCTTATGGGAAACAAATTTGAACGGATTTTCCATTTCGTTTCAAAAATGAACATATATAATGAACACTGTGTCTGTGCAGACAATATCTGTGCACATTCAATCAATTTATTAGCTTCATTTTTCAATTATATCAATGGATAAATAGAAAACAAGAACGAGCAACAATAACATACCATTGTGAAAATATAGTAACTGAAATTAAAATAGATAAAAATCAGGTACGTGTGTTTGTTGGGGTAATTTTTGTATTTTTTGGGTGGATTTTTATTTTAGACATTCTAATTACTTAATTATTTTTAAATATATTACACAAGACATTGAGTATGATTATAATCGTTAGTAGTTGAAAAGTTTGGTCAAAATAATCACAGTAACCCAAAACGTCTCAAAATAGTCGACTGGCTATTCAGTCAAAACATTTTAATACGGATTAGTCTTGGTTGAATTTTCTAATGAAAGCATATTTCAACCATAAACGAAAAATATAGCTACAAAGGGATTACGTATACAAATTCCACCATGACCAAAAACATGCCACGAAAATTGATGGTATAACTGGTGAAAAACTAACAAAATTAACACGTTTATATGGAATACAGCATGTTTACATGTTTTTGCTTAATTTTGACAAAGCAATTTGCGTCCTTTCGACAACTGAAATAAAAACACATAGCATCGATATGACTAGACATTAAATTCAATGCTATATGGAATAAGTGTTTGAGCAGAAAAAAATAAAAAGTACACTAATATAAAATATATTGGATGTTCGTCATCTGTTGCATACACAATTCTTAACATTGTTTTAATAAAATGAAATCAAACTTGAATGGAATCACATGAAAGACAGAAGAAAAATGCAAAAGAAAAATGAAATTCGAATTAGACGTAGCTACCTATAGGTAGCGAGAACCAAGAAAAATGACACTGATGGGTCGTTTACTATAAATGAACCACACAAATTGCACATGATTTTATAGATGGAAATCAGCACGCGACTACAATTATTTGTACTGCACATGTGTTTGTTGCCAACGAGTGAAAGAAAACTTTAAATTTTTTTTTTTTTTTTTTTATAAAATTATTTAAAAGGCTCTCTTTAGTCTTATATTTTTTTATGTTGTTGTTTTTATTTCAAAGTAATCACGCGATATCGTGTACATAATTCTGCTCATATGTCCCATTACTCTTTCGCTGTAAATTAATGTGGAAAATGGGAATGGATTTTACAAACTATTCATTATATTTTAATTTACTCATAAGATCAATTTAATACAAATAAAATGAATTGTGGAGTCTCATAACATGTCCTAGAACCATAATTTAATCAAATAAAACTCATCATACAGCTGACATATTTTTGACTTTATTGTTAGTTTTTTTTTTTTTTTTTTGTTGTGGATTTTATGTCTTATATTTTTTGCAATTTGTTGAATTCAGCACTGTTTAAGTTCGTGCTCAATCTTCAAAATTGAATGTTTCAACAATTTGCACAAATAAACATGTCATGTGAAGACAGTATGCATTGCAAATAGCTCACATTTATAGTAAAAAAAAAAAAAAAATGTGCATCGTGTGTTTTCAAAACCATGATTATTATGAAATACAATTTATCAATATGATGGATACATATGTAAATTTTAAAACATAATAACGTTGATTCAGTTCCCGACATTGATATCAATATTGACGATGACGATAAAAAACATAACATTACTTTTGTATTTTGAAAATGCATTGCAATGAGCAAGAGAGAGAGAGAGAGAGAGAGAGAGAGAGAGAGAGAGAGAGAGAGAGAGAGAGAGAGAGAGAGAGAGAGAGAGAGAGAGAGAGAAAGAGAGAGAGAGAACCGCATGAAATGCATCATGAAAATAACAACAAATAATTTACATGTTAATGTGTATGAATCGAAACTATAACTTTTAATTATCAACTAATGAAATGCCTTTAACTTGTAGCATTGGTTTGAAAATGTGATAACGTCTAAACCGGAAAGACTAACCGTTTTGAATGAGAAAATAAAACTTCAAAAAAAAAAAAAAAAAGCTACACATACACATGAACGTAGATTAGTTGTAGATACAAGAAAAACATCAAAAAACAACTTTATATATAACTACTTTCACATAGTTACATACAGAATCTACCAATGGAAAAAAGCTCAGTTCTCTCTCATTTTCTTGTTGTCTTTCTCTCACATCCATACATGTTGAAAACGCATTCACATCAATATTAATCTCAATGATTGTTCTTCGTTTCCAACGTACTTTCTTTGCATATATTATTTATAATGTAGAGACTGCAGTATCCACATTGGTGAAGTGTAATGTTTTTTTTTTTTTTTTTTTTTTTTTTATATATAAAACTACAAAATTAATGGGTATTTCAGAGTGCACTGCAATAAATAGGAAAACTTTTCTCATCGTGGATGAATTTAAAATCCAAAATGTAAAATAATCGCACTTACATTCACACCTTGTTTTTTTGCCACAATTTTTCACCCCATTCTGTTTCCTTTCAGTTTAATTGCTTATAACGTCCAACATTGTTATTGCATATGAGTAATTGTAATAAAACAATACACTCCCAATTTATTCAGTATTGCTTAACATTTCTATCACAGTACAGGTCATTTCTTGAATAAAATCACAAATGGATTTAGGTAAAAAACAACAACAACAACAACAACAACAACAACAACAACAACAACAACAATAACAATTGAATCTACATTCAAATCGACGCGAATCCACTCATTTTTAACTGTATACTCCAATTGATCCCAGCGCGAAATTATACGCAATACTTTAATACTAGCCTCTTCCAAATCTTGGATTAAATCGAATCAACACAGCTGTTGAAGATTGATCCGTGAATCATCAACTTCGTCTACTTGCTTGAGTCAATTTAGGTTAATTCTTGAGGAAGTTTTGCGATCAGAAAAAATCGAAGAGAGAGGGAGGGAGAGAGAGAGAGGGAGGGAGAGAGGGAGGGAGAGAGAGAGGGAGTGAGAGAGAGAGATGGAGGGAGAGAGAGAGAGAGAGAGAGATAAAGAAAGAAATAAATAATTGAGGGGGGCGAGGGGTGTACGAGAGAAAAAGTAAATAATGTAAACGTCATACTAATGAAAATCTCCTGTATCAAATTACCTCAATCAAAATCATTTAATCAACTCACAACCAACACCATAAACACTCTAATAAAATCAATCTGGGCATTAGCATCGACATGTAATTTTCTATATGGTTTGCAATACAAACTGAAAATAAATCATTTCCGTTGGTGATTTCATCTCTCTTAATTATTTACCATATGCTAAGGGATTGTTAACAACATCAATCATTATCAGGATCATTTAAATTTAATAAATCGACTTTTGTGACCACGCAAAGAAAAAAAGTATGAGTAAGTGAAAGAAAGAGTGAGTGAAGACACAATGAAAACAACAAATTTCGCTAAATAGCTAAAGAAAAAATGGGAAATGTACCGAATAAATGTTGGCGTCTATCGACCCAAAACTATCTCATCAATGATGGCAACAAGACATTTCGTTTTCTTAAAATAATCATGTTTTCGAATCGACCCTAAACGTCGTGTCTTTTATAGTTTTCCATTTTCTTTTTCTTTCTTCTTCGTATTGTTTTTGTTGAAATTGACGTATAAAAAAGAATATAATTTTTTTTTTGTGCTCTTAATGATGAGTCAGTTGAATGGAAAAAGCACCAATTTGGAGCGTAATGTCTTTAGCAGTCAGGAACAGACATACATGGAGACAGTACGGTAGCGATTATGCTTTCAAAGTGAAAATACTCGGTATTAATACATATTAAACTCTACTGATTGCGCGGCGAATAAATTCAATTTTAATCGCCTAATGTACTGGCAAAACTAGCCCAATTTCATTACATATTCAACAGTTATAATATCCATCTAAATAATGAGTCATACAAATTGCATAGCCAATAGGCTCATTTTATCATTCAATGTATATTTGTTATATTTTGTCCGCTAACATCATTTTATGCGGTTGTTATTGCTATTGTTGATTGTTTTGTATATTTTTTTTTTTCTTTTTTCTCTCTTTCTCTGTTTCAAAAGTGATTTAGTGTTTACGTGCATCAACAAGTTTTCAATCATAATTTTGTCGTTAGATTTATTCTTCTGTGTAGTTTCTTGGTTTATAATTTGATTATATTTTTTCTTTGTTTGAGTTTTTTCTACAAAAACCAAAAAAAAAAAAAAAAAGAAACGTGAAAAAAACATTAGTGCCATTTTAAAACATCGATTATTGATTGGATTTCAATATATTTTGAATTTTTTTTTTTTTTTACAATTCATATTTAAATACGCATCATAATCAACTAGAACGGACTTTATATTTCCTATTTGTGACATGTTCGCTTCATCTTTTATCATTCCATCATATTGATAAGGCAATATAAATTAAAACCAGCATAGCAAATAGTATAGCAAAAACAATCGAATCAGAACGAGAATGAGAAATAAAATGCGTACTTTGTACTTCTTTTGGCAATTAATATGTGTAGTTAATTGTTGTGTCACGCATATACATGGAAAGTGTGAGAAATACAGAGAAAGGGAACATGACGTTGAATGATGAATGATTTATTTTTATTTTTATTTTTTTTCTTGTTTACACACACGCATTACTATCCACACGCAGATATATTTTTTCGATTTTTTTTACCTTGCGCTCGCCTGAGAAGTTTTTATTTGTAAGTTAGAAATTGTAACAACGTTCACTGAACTACTTCCACTATAAATTAAGCGTCAAGTGTTTTTGTTTTTTTTTACTGATTTTCTCTTTTTTGGTTGATAGGTACAATATAGGAATTGTCAAAAAGGAATTGTCATGGATATCAAGCACAATTCATAACACAATTTATGAAATATATAACGATTAATTTATTGGATGAAAATGTTTGTCACCATAACTAAAGTAGTATGATGTCATCGATAATTTTTCTTTTACCATAAAATGGATTTGAAAAAAAAATGAAATTGTCTAAACGTTAATTACTTTGGTATTAAATTGACATTTTAGAAGAAAAAAAATTCTTTCAATACGTCTTTTGAAAATGAGAAACAAAAAAAAAAAGCATTAAAATAAAATGAGATGCGAGAAGGTGTTGCAAGAATCCGAAAAGCAATGCTATTTTCTCCATTGAATCAACATAATTGATCACAATGCCGATTGAATTGTTTAATTTCACATTTATTCTATTATATATCAATAAATAAGAAAGTTCAATGGAAAAACATTATTTCCGACTCAGTCAAATTGATACACAACATTCAAAATCAAAGCTTTACTTATGCTGGCAACGTCAACTTGAAATAAATCCATTAGATGAATATTATAAATAATATTATTATTATCCCATTTAATGCTGCATTGATTGCATTGAACGTTTTGCATTTATTTACAATGTGGTCAAATTTTTGCATTGTGGCCAAAGTCAAAAACTGTGGTATTTTTTTCAAAGTGGCCTCAAATTTGACATTGGCCACAAATGGAAAAATTAGGTTACATTGTAAATAAATGCAAAACATTCAGTGCCACCAACGTAGCATCAAATCCAACAGATAAAGCCATCTGATGGATTTATTTCAAGCTAACGTTTCCAGCGTAAGTAAAGCCTTGTTTAAAATGGTTTATGGCTGATAATTTCGCAAACTAAACACATGTTATAACACCATCAAATCACAGTCATAGAATCAACATTGAAAAAAAAAAAAAAACAGAAAAACAGAAAAATAACGGTAAGAAAAAACAAAAGCAAGCGTTCAAAGGACAAAATGCTGTGTATTTCATCGAACAAAGCATTCAATGTGAACATATTTGAATGATGAAGCCTTTATATTTCGATACCATATATTTTCCCCTTTTATTTGCGATAATTGAATTGCCATTACGCGTGATGGAAAAAAAAGAATTAGCTTTGACAGCGTAAAATAAATGAGTTAACATTTTCCGCACATCAATGATAAAGGCTAATATAATAAAAGAAATGTGTATTTAAATTTTTAATGAGCGCATAGAATTCATTATTTTTAGATGGAACCCGAGTTCATGTTTTTTGATAATGATATAAAGATATTGCATGCGTAAAATATAATATTATACCAAATTATTGATTTTCTATGTTAGTTTCATTTTTATTATTATTTTGTGTTCCAAACAAAAATGAAATTCAGGTAACATTGAACGAACAAGGAATTTTTTGAATGGAAGAAAGAAAAGGGAGTGATAAGAATGAGAGAAAGAGCTTACAAATGATGATGAAATTGTATATGGTTTATTGTAGATTTTAAATTACTTTGTTTCAAAAATTGTGCTAAAACATTATAACACAGAAAATAAAAATTGAAGCTAATTTCCGTTTATAATTGATTGATCATCATGTGAAAAAGGTACATATTTCTTGGCGTTTTCACATCGATCAAATAACTTGATTCATTCTCAAACGCGTGTTCATTAATAACCTTTTGAAATATAGCCGAAATCACGAACGAAGTGATTATATTTAGTTTTAGGCCAGATAAAACATTCATTTGTCGTTTTATCACTACCACTATTATACGAAATGAGAAACCAACAAGAATAACAACAACATTTCTATTAAAAATAGATTGGCATTTGACATTATAATTTTTTTTTTTTTTTTTTGAAAAAGAAAAAAAAGAAACGGATTTCATCGGAATAGACGTGTGGTATGCAAATGACCTGCCGCACTTTACTTTCGTTGCCTTCAATTCAATGATCTATATTTAATTTAGCATCATGACGGCATCACTATAACGTATGTTATGCTTTTCCTCATAAATAAATGATTCCGATTGAAAATAGAAAATGACAAAGTAGGAGAAGTAGGAGAAGGTAAAAAAAAAACAAAAAAACAAACGGAACCATCCAATGCTCTCAAACAGAACAAAATTACTATCTATTTGTAACACTTTGAAATTCTTTTTGTGAATTAAAAAGACTAAATTCAAACTGAATATGATATTTCAATGCACATAAGAATTATTCACAATAAACTATTTATCTCTTTTCTCATCATCACTTCAAAATATTTTTCTTTAATTTTTTTAAAAGATCTTTCGATCTCTACAAATCGAATCAAATGAGAGAAAAATAAAACTATTGAATCAACTATAAATAAATGTCATCCAATGTATGCGTTATTTGTTTTCATTATTTAAGCATACGAACCGAATACATGGCAATACAGCCATGAATACAGGGGAAAATCCATGAATTTCACACGTTGAAGTTTGTGTTTCGCATCGGCGGTGATTCTGGTTCGATCAATTGTTTTGTATGTATTCTTATGTATTTATATATTTGTTTGTGCTATTGCGTCTTCTTTTATTTTTTTCGTATGTTAGGAGGATTTATTTATATTTTTTATTTTTATTTTTATTTTTATTTATAAATGTGGAAAATAAGAGACACTTGGCATACGCTCTCGAATATTTGCTGTGATTGAAAGCAGAGAATGCTCATGCTCGCACTTGTTCGTTCATTCTTTCGCATACTAAAAAGACGATGAAAATCAATTTTTGATCGACGTTCAACAATGCTAGGTTTGATGACGTGGTTCATTTTTGGTTATTGTACATGATTCTTTTTTTTTTTTTTTTTTTGACACTTTTTCTCACTCTTTTCTTTTTATTCTCATACAATATCGTATGTGGCATATTTGTAGATATTTAGAGTAGATATTTTTTTGTATCGTTTTCTTTTCCTTGTGTAGTACAACACGAATATACGCATAACATACAATCTTTCTCAGCTCATCTTCGATCAAAAAAAAAAAAAAAAAAAAAAAAAATGTTTTAGACGATTTTAATATGAAAGTGAAAATGATAAAAGAAGAAAAAATACGACGTCAACGCGCTGAAATATATCAGCAATACATTTCAATCGATACAGAAAACATAATTTAAATTAGATGTGACTTTTTGAATCAAACGGGTTACTTCCTCAATGTCAACCATTCGATCGAACACCGTTTCACTTCTTTTCACGTGCGCATC
The DNA here is from genome assembly GCA_029041755.1 of Resseliella maxima. Taxonomy (NCBI): domain Eukaryota; kingdom Metazoa; phylum Arthropoda; class Insecta; order Diptera; family Cecidomyiidae; genus Resseliella; species Resseliella maxima. The sequence continues at coordinate 127,945 of JAQOWM010000384.1, forward strand.
GTTTTCAGGATAAAAAAAAAAAAAAAAAAAAAAAACGAATGAAAAGAAGAAAATGACGAAAAACTGACAAAATCGAGAAAGCGAAACGCGAACGCAACAAATAATACCAGAACAAGTGATAAAGGACAGCTTTTTACCAACGACATCGTTCACAACACTCTGACATTATACGCAAATGCTTGCAACAAATATATACATATTTAAACCGCATATAGTTTAGTGTTGTACTGAAAATAGAAATTTTATGTTCTGAACATCAATATTTTATGAACATTTTCACTTCAATGGCTGTATGGCTTTGTATGGCAAACGGCATGCCACACTATAAACACAATATTAGAAGATACGGCAAACGCGCGACGGCAAGTGCACAGTAACACGCACATGGCAGTTGTCGCCACGCCGTCCTGATTATCTATTGATTTAGGAAATTGAACAAGAACTTTGAATAAAATGAAAGAAAATTAATTTAAATATTAACGTTTTTTCCTTTTCTCTCCATTTAAAAACTATAATGTCTACGTATACTATTACGAGCTCGAACAGTCTTTCAGCTAGTTCTTGCATATATTTGAATTCAATATCTCATTTCAATTCTACGTCAATTTGTTCAAACTCTCGTCGATTTCACATAAGCAGAATTGATTTACTATAATAGGACTGTAATTAAACTGACTTAAAATGACTGTGGAAAAATGAAAGAAATTATTTTATACTCTATAAGCTCTGTCCCAGAAGTGATGGATCATTCTTTTGTTAGGAAATGGCAAGTAATTTTCAAAAAAGAAAGCTAAATACAAGCATTTAGCAATTCAACCAATACAGTAAAATAAGCATGGTTTTTAAATCTTATTCAACTGTTAAATTATTGTTTGGGGTGAAACAAAATCGAATTGATTCGATCTCAATTGCTGCCTTTTCTTCAATTCATTTTTTCATTTCACGATTATGGTACAATAAATGAGTATTTAACAGAATTATTTATCAAATAATCGTGTTCATGTGCAAAGTTAAGAGGACAAATATCATAGAAACTTTTAAACAAACTACTGAACAAATTGACAAGTTTCACAAATCTCAATCAGTACTCAAACATAAGAACTAATAAAGCTCAAAATTACTATATTGTACGAATATGGATAGAATGAAACAAGAATTAAAAGAAATGAAAACGATTGAAAAAAAAAATTAATCTTCTAGCTCAAAAAAAAGCTCCACTACACAGACAAATTATAAAAAATGTATCGAAAAGAAACAATGGTTTTCATGAACATTCAATGTCAATATTAACAATGGCATCGATAACACCCAGCATCAACTAAATAAAAATTGTATATGGAGTTACAAACATTAAGAGCATTGCAAACGAATTAGGGAAAAAAGATTGAAATTTGTAGCGGGGAAAAAATACAAATTGTGTGTATGTAAGAAAGTGGATAGGAGCATAATTTGTTGTCACTGTCGTTGTTTCTAATATCGCATTTGTGCCGTTTCATTTACTGATGCTGTGAGCCATACCAACAGGCTTATTATTATATTGCCCTGTGATGCTTGTACTATTCTTGCTACTACGCTGCGATTTTCGCACTTGGCATGAATGACGTCATGAAATGCTTTAACACCAACGTAAAATTGTTTTTTTTTTTTTTTTTTTTTTTGCTATTCAATACGATTGAGGAAACTGCCACTGTGCATGTATGTACGAGTTCTATTCTGATTTTATATGGAATCGAAAGCTAGAACCGTCATAACTGTGACGTAATGTTATGTTCGATTTTCGATTTAATTCCTCTCGCTTCGTCGCTCGCTTCGTCTCTCGCTTTATCTCTCGCTTCGTTTCTCGCTCTATCATATTTCTCCTGTTTTCAACATACTCTTATGCTGCGCACTTTTGCCACTATCATCGTTTCCATTCTGGTCTGCACGAGGATATACATGTTTTGATCTTATCAAATAAAAAAATACTTTCGACATAAATATTTCGAGTGATGACTTTTGAAATTCAAAATTGTTTGAAAAAAAAGACTTTTGAAACTCAAAATTGTTTGCATTTATTTGGTAACAAATATCACATTAATTTATTATTATGCATCGCATCTTTGATGATTAATTTCATATGTTTTTTTTCCGATTGCTTTAAACAGACCTCTTGAGATTTAGTTTCTACAGTTTTCTAATGGTATTTCATTTCACATAAAACGGGTTATCATTTTGTGAAAAAATTGTGAATATAGTGAATTTGGTATGAATTCGAGATATTGAATATTTGTGAATATTTTGAATATGTGATTCCCCTTAAATTTACACTAAAGAATAAAAAAAAATTCCAAAATTGCGTAAAAAATGCTAGCATAATAAGGGGTACTTTCGTCACTCGCACATCACTAACATCCATAATATACATATATCTATAACATTCCACAGTAGTATACAAAACTTCACCAACATATAGCCAAAGTAAAGCTTTCTATTTTTCTGCCAAAAAGGCGATATTGTTGAAGAAAGATTTTGCGCAATTTATTGTGCCCCACCCTTTTATCACCGATAAATTGAATGTATATTTATACATTGTACAAGCATATACATACAAGAATGAAAAATAGCAACAACAACAACAAAAAACAACAACAACAACAACAACAACAACAACAACAACAACAACAACAATAATATGAAAATCCAGACAACGAAGAAAAAAAAAAATTGAAGAATTCACCAAAATAGAATCTCTCTGCCTCTTTTTTTCCATGGCAGGTAGTTATCCAGTTTTATAGTAGATTTTTCTTTTTCGTGTTACGCTCACTCATTCAGGTATGTATTCACACTGTACATAATGTCTATACAGTGTATATATACACCACACACTTTTCCACAGATCATTTGTATTAGATCTTGAAACATTTGACTACATTACATTATGCTGGTTAACAACAAGCACAATCAAGTATAATGGAGCATTTTGGAAAACAACATGCATTTTCTTCCCATTCAAGCAAGTAAAAGGCATACAATATTATCATGGCTCTAGTGTCAATACTACCAAATTTAACATCATTATCTGACGTTGAATGTATTTTACGAATGATAAATACCATCCCTTACTCTCGGTGTAAATGTGTGTGTGTGTGTGTGTGTGTGTGTGTGTGTGTGTGTGTGTGTGTGTGTGTGTGTGTGTGTGTGTGTGTGTGTGTATGCTTCATGTCTTGATACAACCATCGCACGCTGCTTTCAAAGACACACGTACGAATTAAAAAGAAGAACAAGAAAAAGAAAAAAAAAATAAACTTTCGAAACCTAATTAACAATTCAAAGAGAGAATCCTATATGATAGTAGAAAACTCTCTGAATTGATAATGAAGAAAACGCATAATTTGTATGTCGCAAGCTGTACCATAACTTCACAATTATTTTTTTTTGTTAAAAATTCGAAATTTCATTGAAGTTTTCTTGAAATGAAAAATAGTGATGAATTTGGTTTTTTAAATTTGTTTTTCCTAAGAAGAGTGTGTATCTGGTTTTGATGTTATGGCGATTTGTAAAAACATTTTGAAAATCTTTTCGATTTTCTTTTTAATTTTTTTTTTATTTTTTTTTTTTTCTTTTTGAATGTATTTTGACCGATTTCATGGGATCTCATTTTCTAGGAAAACTTTTGATTTCTAAAAATTAAACAAAAATGGTATCTTTTTTTGCCTTTTTTTACAGAATGATCTGTAATCTTATCTAGATAATTTTTTTTATAAAAAAAAAAAATCAATGTACTAGATATCAGAATTGACACTATTGTCAAACACCATCGTCAGTATCGAATACAGTATCTCATCAGACCGAGGATTAGATAAGCCCATTGGCAATAAGATGGCCATAATGATGTATACCTGCAATAAGCAGTGAACACATTACCAAAACATAGAACGAAAAAAAAAAAATGAGGAAAGAAAAAACCCACCCCAAATATTTATTAATGCAGCCTTTTGGTAAAGCTTTTTTCATTCTTATCTCTACGAAAGATATTTTTCTCGCAAAGTGTTCTAATCGAATGCGTGCGATATCATGTAAAGGAATGTTTGCCTTGTGGTAGTAGAATGAGCAATCAGCGTGTGAAAATCCATTGATCATAGAGAAAAGTACAAATATACGAAATGATAGACAGCTTCCGAGTATAAATAAAACTTTCATTCACACGAATTTGCTTCAACATCTTTGTAACGAAATTTATGCTTATCTCTTTCCGTATACGAATTACTAAGAGAGGGAAAAAAAGACTGAACAAGATACATGCTTACACATTTTTCCGACTTAAGAAGCTTGATATAATTTTTGCACACACTTGTGTATTTGTTTATTTTGCCCGTTTCTTTCTTGACACTGAAAAAATAGTAGCAAAACCACGATCAAAACGAACACAATTCTCGCATTTTGTTCTGCATACTTTTTGTCAGTGAATCGCATAAATTTGATTAAAAATTTCAGCTGGTCCCATGTGTCAGTCAGTTCCTATTCTTCGTCGATAGTTTCAATTGAGGTCCATTTTTCATTTCAGAATTGCACCATTCACACACGCTTTCTTCGCATGCTTTGCGTGAAAAACGGATTTGAAATCCGGAAATAAAATTAATGTGTATCGACTTGTTTCTATTCTTTTCATTTTTCACTTTTTTTTTTTTTTTTCATTTAAATAAATGGAATTTTGTTCATCATTTTATTTCTCCAAGCATCTGTTTATTTGATTACACAATGAGTTAACATATTTGGCTTGAATAAAATTTAAATAAATATCTCAATAAACATATAACACTGAACGTTCTCATACTAGCCGGGGTAGTTTGACAATTCTCGGAATAATTGGGAAGAGAGTTTGAAGATTTATGTGAAATTTCAATATTTTTTTTTTCAACATAAAAACATAATCACACTGTGAGTTCTGTTAAAAATTATCAAATAATCTGAAGCCTGATCAATTTAATTTTCAGAGACAATTTTTCTATTTATTTTAGTTCTATCTATCGATGAAACCAATTTTTAAGAGAATATTGATAATAAATTTCGCCATAGTATTTCACACATAACTACAGACAGACAAATGATACGATATAGCTTTTCATTCATTATTCAATCTCATAAGCATTTCTGAGCAATAAAATATTATTCATACATATGCAATTTTCTCAAAAATAATTAAATTCAATATTCAGATCCACCAGATTGTTCCGTTAAAATATGTGGCAGTTGCGTTTGATCAAATACATTTCTTTCAATGTTGCAAATATTCTGGTGCATTCAATTCGATTGAACTTGATCGAATTTAAATTGAATTTTCATTGATTTTTGATTCTAACATATTCATACGTTCCGAAAATTTAAAGTACTTGATAATGAGCCAAAATCACGCATTCCCTCTCAAAATGTAAACTGCGATCAATTTACAGTATTACATGCATTCTGTGACATTGATTAAAATGAATTCATATTCGATCTTTCCATTTTACTCACTACCAGAAATGGCAGAGTCTCCATGTATTCAATTCACTCTCACTCTCTCTCTCTCTCTCTCTCTCTCTCTATCTATCTCTCTATCTCTCTTTCTCTCTCTCTCTCTCCCTCTCTTTCTATCTCTATCTCTCTAACTGTCTTTTAGACTGTCTGTATCTGTCTTTTTTATGTTTCAATAAATCATCAATTTAACACTGAAACTCATCGAAATTTAAAATAAATGATCTGCCAAATATATTGATGTGGGTTCTTTTCATGCAATAAGCTTTTCAAACAAAAGTGATCGATCATTAAAGTACACTTCTGTTATTGCAATGTAAACAATAAAATTCGCACTGATATAGAATATGTGTACAAATTTGAACTTGGAACAATTTCAAGCCCATCTAATGCGTTTTGCATTACAAGTGCAAATCAAAAAACAGTCCGAACTGATTTAGTAATTCTAGAGTGCGAAAGAGTGTACCATTCGTTTATTATATGTATCGAAAGTCTAACCGGTCGGTCAATGCGAATGATGGGAATTTGATGTACATGTTCGGTTACGAGTGCGAATATTTATGTCAGTGTTATGGTACTGAAATACTCATGGGCAATCATTACATTTTTGCCGTACAAATACACTTTATATAAATAGAGTCTGACTCTGTTTTTTTTTTTTTTTTTTTTTTTTTTTTTTTATTTCAAACTGCGGCCGCTATGATTACCGCTACTAATTTTACATAGTGTTGCTTCAGTTATAAATGGCTTTAAACTGAAATATCAGAGCAATAATAATTGCTCATAAACGAAACTACTTTTAGATCTAAGCTAATCGATTGAATCAACAATATTAGCAAGCTATTCAAAATACAAATCACTTAGGCAAATCAAGTTCGCTTAGCCTCCCAACTGAGAGTTAATATGTACTTTTATCTGTGTTTTGATGTTTTGATGTTTTCTCGTAAATATTTTTGGCATTTCTATTTATATATTTGTAGTTGTTTACAAAATACATTATGGGATAATATCGATAAGATGAATCTATTTATCTCATTTAAGTGTGTGACTGCCCATTGCTACTTTTAGTTAATAATAACAACAAGGTATTTGAAATGAGGCGCAAATAGAAAATAGAAAAAAGAAATAAAAAAAACAAAAACATATTGTATTTGATAAACACACAATAAATTTTTCATCGGCAAAATGTTATTTTCAACTCATTTTCATTTTTATTTAAACAAAGACATTGCGCCGAAAATTCTATTTCTCAACATTAGGGTTTATCATTCAAGTTAATCAAATATTTAAGTTATAAAAATGAGTGCGTTTTAATTTGCACCAAAACTGAGTCCTAAAAATCAAGACAATTTAGCTTTGTGGTCGTTTGAACGTTGCAATCATGTAATATAGACCATTACATGTAGCAAATGAGCGTCATATACCGTCCTGGGAAATGCCGCTTTCATTTTAACTTAATTCGTAATTCACATTAAAAAAAAAAAAAAAAAAACAAACAAACGTTTGTTTTACTTTTCATTTAATTGCTTAAAATTGTGTTGATTCTAATTGAAGCTCATAAAATTGTGCTGTAGTGAAGTGCAATTATACCGACCATATGATTTTTCATAGGAAGAGAACGCAAGAAAAACAAAAACAAAATGAGAGACAGAAAAGTTGTCGGGCTTGAAATCGATCTAGAAGCATATACTAAACATCATATTTGATTCATGCGATTTTTTTTTTTTTCAGTTTTCGGATTTCCTCGTAACACTGAATGTGTATGTTCACATTCTGTGAATCACCTACAAGATTTATACGATAAAATTTATGTCATATGATAAAATATGCTAAACCAATCTTTTATTTTGAATTCGCAGGAACGAAAAACAAAACAAAAAGCTTACGTTTTGCTTTCTTCTACTTTCTAGAGGCAACTGTCCTTGTTTTTTTTTTTTTTTTTAATGTTATAAATGGGTCTTGATTCATGTGACCTTTGGAAAGCGCAAAAAACCATAAACATTTTCATGTCGAAATTATGATCATTCAAATGTAGTAAATTCACACTTACTGATTTCAGGAGCGATGTTCCCCTATGAAGGCCATTACATGGCACTTTTCGGTCTATTATTATTATTATTATATTTTCTTTACTTTATTTGTATTTTTCACTTTAGTTTTCCACGGCAAAAGTGAACTTAAGCAATAATCTAAATTGTTCTGCTCTTAATTTCAATGATAATATTTTGTTTTTTTTTTTTTTTTTTTTTTTCTTTTGACAATTAAATTGTGACACGCATTTGTGACTCGAGCTATTTTCTATATATTTTTTTTTTCCGTGTTGTTTTTCAGTTTGAATTTTGTTCCTCACGTTGTGTGTTATTTATAAAATTATGACGACAACACATTTCAACACCAATGTCAAACCAAAATGGAATTCCATTGAAAAAAAATGATTTTGACAACCCAAATCGATGGGATATTTTCAACTTATTGCAAAAAATGCTGACTGCGCATTTCCGGGATTCATTGATGATTTAAATCACATAAGCACCATATGGCATGACCATTTGTAACTAATAAATTAGCTGCAATAATCAAAATTTGCAGTTGTATGCTGTTGATATATATTTCGATATTATTTTGGATTTAGATGAATGATTTGTTTGCTAACATTGAGAAAATTAATGAATTTCAAAATGAAAGCAAACATCAATCACCAATTGGTTTTCAATTGTATTAAATTTTGACCCATTTTTTTTTTTAATCCCATTCTTAATTAAACGAAAAATCCATTTCGAATAGATAACTTTACTGCATATGTGCATGTAAAACTGTAAAACTGTACAAAATCTACAGAAATATTTTCATTTAAAATGGTTATTGAGGAATAAATATCCACACCAGTACTTTGAAAGGATAAGCATGGAACACAAGGGGTAATCAAATCGATATTATTATAGTGTAAAATGTTAAATCGTTGTTAAAACATAAGGCAATTGATTGGTCTAGGTGGATTGCATTTGTTATTTCAGGAATGGTGTTTTCTTGTTTTTCATTTAAACTGAATCGTTTAATACATACAAATGAACTAAATGTCGATACAATACGATGCGATAATGTTAACATAAATTTCGCTTCAATTGTAAATTATGGCCAGTGTAGAAAAAAAAAACACACACACACAGACAGAGAAAGAGAACTAAATACAAACAAACACATGAGTTGTACTATTTGTTTGCATAAAATTGACCATTTGAGGTAAATCCAAATAATTAAAAGTGCATATTACCTAAGTGGTTTTTGCCATAAAAAAAAAAACCAAAGCTCATACACAAACACTATTGATAGTTTTTGGATCTGCCCATTTGTGAGTGAAAAGAGTAAAATCTAATCAAAGATAAGACAATACAAAAAATGAGAAAAAACAAATTTTAATCAAAGACGAAAACACAAAAATGATTCAGCATTTGTGTGCAATTTTTCCGTTGAAATCGAAACCAGAAAATGATACTCAGAATCGTAAACACGTTAATTCAGTTCAGTTCGAAGATTCAGTACAGTTCAGTTCGAAGATTCAGTACAGTTCACTTCGATTTAGTTCGATGATAGAACGAACTGTAAGAAAATATAAAGTAAAATCGGGATAAAAAAGAGTGTAGAATAGCGCAAATACCACTAACATGGAAATTAACACAGCATGGTTGCCTCAAATTCTCTACATCGAACACATAATTTATTTTATTCCTAAAATGAAACATAAACAACAACAAGTATCATCTACGAGTAACACCAGCTCCCAATGGCATATACAAAATTGAAAAGCTAAAAAGCTTTGAAAATGAAATTTTCCGAAGAAGAAATGAAGTGAAAAAAAAAGTAGTGTAGAATAAACATTTAAACAGAAAGAAATTGTTTAATCTACATAAAGCGCTTCTTTGCCGTTCGTTTTACCATTAAGCAAAAGCATGGAAACAAAGATTTTATGCCCACAAACGAACGGAAATTACATATTGAAATTCATTATACGAGTATGAATTCTGCCCGCAGAACATGAGCTAATGTCAGTGGTGTTGGCATATACAGTACAACGTTTTTGGTTTCTTGTTCAACACGTTTAACATTTGTACTTGTAAACGTAATATATATTGTTGATCATGTTTTACCCCATTCAAATTTACGGCTCGTTGAGGCTTTCTGCATAAAAGATATATAGAATATTTGTTAGAGCCAGTGTCTGAACAACGGGCGGTCATATCAACTGTTTAAACATGTTTATTTTTCATCAAACTGAATTGTGGTGTACATATTCTTAGTCTTTTCACTTATATTACTGCCCCCTTTATTGTTTTCTTCGATCATTTCGTTCGGTTTTTTTTAATGATATCTATCGACGATATGATAGGTATGTGTGGTAAATCGTTTTTTAAAACAATTTTCCACAATTATCTATCAATTGAAGTTTTTAATGCAAATACAACAACAACAACAACAACAACTTTAATGCAAATATTAAAAAAAATATAGAAATTTTGAAAACGAGAAAAAAGAGTAAATAACGTCTTGACAGCAATGTAGAAAGAAAAAAAAAAACAATATCTGTAGCAATAGAAATATCCAGAAAAATGTTTTTCAAATTCAATCATGTCGCCAGCTTATTTGGTATTACATTCGCCAAGAGTATAAATCGCGAGTCGCGAGACAAACATAAAACTCAATGCCTTATAAATAAAAGATATTTTATTCAGTTCGAAGCATCAATAAAATACATTATTTTACTGTCTTTTTCATCTTATTTGGTTTCAATAAACGTATAGAAATACAATTTATTATATTTACACTGAAAATAATTTTGGTCGAATGCATTGTTCGAAGTTTTTTTTTTTTTTTACAAAAGTGAAGAGAGTACAGAATTGAATTACACAATTTGATTGCAAGCAAAATGCAAACAAACTGAAACTATTACGAAACAATAGAGCCACAACGTAAAAAGCAATTTAACACAAATTTTGGATTTGTGACAATGATTATATGTGTCAACTAAACCATTTGAATGTTACCAAGTTCCTAACGACGACGATGCTTTTGGTTTTGCTTAAGTTGCATGCAGCAAACACATACACACACACACGCACATATATATATACATATATTGACAAAGACACAAATTCGGCGAAACGCCAACAATATTTGTGGATTAAGCCTAAAAACGAAAACAATCATTGGAAATGAAAACGATCGTAGATGCGACTGAATAACGATAAGATTGCTTTTTTTACTTGCTTTCATTTTTCTTCACTATAAATTGATGAAAAATGCATTTGGTTGTTATTCAGAACAATAGAAAAAAAGGTGTGTGTGTGAGGATTAATTCAATCGATTTTTTTAATATTTATAATTATTAAAGATAGATCATTTTTCGTCGCTTTACTTTGGCGCTTTAATTTTTCAATCATTTATATAGCGAATGTCAGCCAACAAACCATACAAAATCTTGTAGAATTGAATTCTTTATATATATTTGTTACTAAAATGCTATTCAACGCATTTTAGTTGGATGGCCGCCCAATTTATGAAATCCAACGCTTGGTAGTTATTCGCTTTTCTCATGGTCCTAACAAAGGAAACAACATCAAACAAACCAAAGAAAGAAACAAAATAATAGAAAAAAATTGAATGGAAAAAGTAAACGAGTGAATCTGTGGAGCTGTAGTGTTCTTTATTTTTTTTTTTTTTTTATAATTTTGATGACGTTACTCAGTTTGTCGCCTTATACATTCTGCAGCAGATCAATAATCGGATTTTCTTCGCACTTCAAGAGAATGGGAAATCAACCATGTTACACACACAAACAAACACACACACACATACACACACACACTCAACAAAAGATGAGAAAAAGTAAGAACATTGGATTATATTGAACTTTTGCCTACACACAATTGCTTATAAAAAAAAGGGAGATTTTCAAAAGGATCAACGGTTAAAATAGCCGTCAAATAAATAATAATCAGGAGATTATTTCCCACTTGGAAATTTCATCGGAGGTCGTTGCGCGACACTAAAACATCTTGAAGAATTTATTTAAATGCCAAGATTTCACTAACAAAAATTCAGTTTAGAACAACCAAAGAAAATGAAGTAGATGAAAAATACATGCACACAAAATGAAAAAATCAAAAGCATAGACGGAACACAGTATGCATATGATTTCCATTATGGCCAATGGCAAAAAGAGATTGAGCTCAATGAATTGATATGTTGTTTGGCGTCTAAGCCAAAAACGATAGAGATGTGAACTGTTTTCTTATATCGGAGGTTTTTTTTTTCTATTTTTGTATAAGTCTCGTTTCTGATAAATGGCATTGGCCGATCTTATGGGCATTTTTTTTTTCTTTTTGGAAAATGAATACCATTATCGGTTATTCGCAAAAAAACACACAAACACATATATACATTTTTTTTGGCAACATCCTTTTCATCTACATGAGATGATATTATAGAAATATATTTTCAGAATGTTTTGCTCTATCTCTTCGATATTTTTTCTTCCTATTTTACTTTTTTCTTCAAACGATATATTTGCTTCCTGTCACAAACGTTATGATTTTGCATATTGTGCGCATTACAACAAAAACTCATTCAAATGTAGTATAATCTCTTCAGGTTCTACATTCCTTATTAATATTAAACATTTTTTTTTTTTTTTTTTTTTTTTGGATGAAATCACCTAATAATCGCCCTAATGAGAAGCTCTTATTATATTCCGATAAAATAAGCAACTCAATGAAAACTTTGAGAAAACGTTAATTTCCAAATTAAACAATAGTTTATATGAAGTATTGAAATTGATCAGAACTTACCTTAGTTCAAATTTTTGACTGATTAATTTTGATAATATTTGCAAAATTGGATCAATGTACGTGATCGCTTTTACATTTGATTTATTTATATTCGAAGAACGTATAAAAATATTAATGAGTCCTTAACTTGTAATCAGTCTGTCTGTCTAATGGATGCGTGTGGGATGTGTTTATGAAAAATGAAAGGGAAAATACCCTCTCGTTGGCTTTGATAAAATAAATGTGTATGTTTGTTTGTTGTTGTTTTTTTTTTTTTTTTTTTTTTTTAAATAATTCCTTTTTTAGCTATTTTTAGGCAAATTTATGTATTTTTCTTTTGACATCGGGTCTTCAATAATATTTAGTTGTTGTTTTTTTTTCACATTATAAATTCACATGCTTTCACATCTTTTAAAATAAAAGTAAGTCAATCATATTTTCGTTGTAATTTTTGATTCACGATCGAATTTATCACGGACGAGTACACGATTATTTTACACATTTTACATATAAATCGAAATGAAAAACAAAACATTAAGCACAATTGGTTTTTGGTTCGTGTTTTTTTTTCTTCTTTCTTTTCAATTAAAATCGTTTATTATGATTATTTGGATGATTTATTGTTCGCACTTTGAACTTTATCTGCTGCTGTATGGATTCATATTGAAATAAGAATCGCCATCAATTTCACAAATGCAGATGAACAACAACAAAATATGGAAGGAGAGAGAGAGAGAGAGAGAGAAATTGTGGAGAATTTTAATTATCTATTTTACTCGTAATAACATGGTTGATTTTTTTCATTGTATTGTGTTCCACCATGGCTGTTTTGCCCATAAACAGAGACTAAATAAGCTGAATTGAAATATATGTATATTCAAATGTTTATGTGTATTTTAGCGGTGAATGCTAGCATCAGTTTTGTTTTGTGCATTAGCCCAACACATTTATCCTAATTAACTCAATTATACTTTTTTCATTAAATTTATTGTTAGAACGTTTTTTTTTTTTCATCCCTTTGTACAAAGACTATGTTTTGTACATGGTGAAATTTTCACTCACAACTGTAAGGAGACAGAAACATAAATCCTGCTACAAAAAAAAAAAAAATGATTCGAACATCAGGTCGATATATCCCGTAAAATTTGAAATACTGAATAAAAAAAAATAAATATTGCAGCAAATTGCTTTTCGATGGTAATTCGTAGACAAACACACAAAAATATGGTCTCTCCCTAATAAGGAACCCATTGGCGTGGAAACAAACATCAAATAGGTTTGAAATTTAGACGGAGATAAAAACCAATGAGAAAGAAAAATCCTTATTTGAAGTGGAATATGTTTGACGTACAACGATTGAACGATTGTGATAAATTAAACTGAAAGACAATTTGCCAAGCAAAACAGATAGATAGTGAATCAAATTAAAAAGAACAGCAAATAGTTTTTCTGGTCAGTCAATGGTCATGGCTGATGACAATGCATTTACTAGACAAAATCTATTCTATTCAAACAAAGCAAGTAATCGAATTAAACAGCAACGGGTCACTCATACACACAGCATCTTTGCGGCTAAGTCATGACATGCTGCACTATGTTCGTCTAGTGAGCATCATGCCATTTGCTTCAATGGTTTTGTTATTGTTTTTTTTTTCTTTTTTTTGGCTGTTTGTTCAGCCCATCAATTTATTTATTCTTCTATGTCGTTTCTCACTCTGCAACTAAACGTTATGCTTGTCGAAATTTCGATTTGTAACATCATTTATCTTTTAACATTGAATTTTTATACTTCATCCATTTGGATGATATTTCACTGTTTTTCATGCCACTTCTTGGTCAATTTGTTGACGTAGTACATTGGAACCAGATTTGAATCAAAACTGAACATTTTGTTTTTTCAATTGCATAGACACTGGACCTGATATTCACCAAAGTACACACACACACTTACAAACACATGCACTACACAATATATGTGAAAAGCTCAAGCTCAAAAAGTGAAAGTGTTTTTTTTTTTTTGGGAATCGATGAACCAGGATTTCAATGTGGTTTGAACACCAAAACCAAGAAGCTACTCAGTAGCATCAAAATAGATGCGGCAACGTTTTGTTTCATTAATGAAATCAAATGTTGAATAAATGATGAAACATTGAATAAAAGAAAAGGAGAAAACGCGTTTGTGCGTTTGTGCGTTTGTCTCTCTCTCTCTCTCTCTCTCTCTCTCTCTCTCTTTGTGTGTGTGTGTGTGTGTGTGTGCTTCAGCGAAATGGTTGTAAATGATATTGATGATTATTTTGCGAATGAAGTCAAGGCAAAATAGACCGTATTGTACTCATTATGGCAAAAGAAATGATTGAGATGGCTGTCGACAGAATTGAACATGCTTTAACGATTTTTGCCAACGGCATTCAAAAGCCATAATTTCGATGCTTTGTATTTTGACTTTCTCAGTGTTTTTGTATTTATTCTGGCCACCAATTCACATTTACTTTGGAAATGGTTATTTCCTTGGCATGATGTTGTCTATTTAATTTTCTTTGCCATTATATTTCCATTCGATGAGCCAACGCACTTTTATGAGTTCTTTTGATTTGAAAAACGTTGCTCGAACAACACTGAATATAAATTATTGAAATTTTCTTGAATGAATGGACATTAGTACTAAAGAGACAATTTAACTTTTTTTCCAAAGACGAAATGGAAATACTATGTTGCGTTTCTCATACAAAAAAAAAAAACATCTCTCTCCATCCATTCACACATGTTGATTAAAATTCTAACTTTTGAAATATAGAGTCTTCAGTTGGACTTTAATAAATAAACTTCTTTCCACAGTGGACACAATTTAACAATGAAAAAAAAAAAACAAATGAGAGAGAAAAAAAGCAAAACAAAATGAACGGACGAAAGTTTTTTTTTTTTTAAATATACTCAAATACAAATCGTTTTTATATTTGATTTTTATTTTTTGTCATACTTGAAATTTTGCATGAAAATGTTTTTTTCCAGAAAATGTTCGACAATTATATACTGTAAACAAAACCACCACCAAAGTCAAAAGTTCACTTTTCTTGCTCTATTTTCTTGCTTCGTTGATTTCGTCGTTTTAATTTAGCTAATAACTTTTTCCTTTACTCTCAGTGTCTATAGGATTTTTTTTTTGTTTTTTTTTTTTTTTTTCATTGAATAATGTTCAATTCAGTAGAGAAAAAACACACGCGATACATTTAGTCTATATAAACATGTGAGACGATTGGTGCCCGAATCTCAACTGATGGACTCAGACATGAAAAATGTCATATACAGTAGGCATATACGAGAGAGTGAACAGCAGCAGCCGCAGAAAAAACAACAACAAAAACTCAAAATGTGTGTACCGAGCGAACGAACGGTGTGTGTTTCAATGAAAAAAAAAAATGTATTTGTCTCTATCACTCTTACATTCGACATCGTTATAAATGGTTTTCTGAATAAATGTGTGTTGGATAGAGCAGCTATTCTCCTCCGTCGGTGCGAACACACCGAGTACACATAGTTTTCAGTATTATGAAGCAACCAAAAGGAAAAAGCAGAAAAAAAAAAATAAGTAACGCAATTTCCGCGCGCATCTCTTACATATCACATTAAGCACAAAAACAAGCACTACTACAATACAAAGGAGCGGCAATGGCAGAAGGAATTTTGTGGAAAGCACACATGTATTTATGTGCGTGTATGTGTAGGGAAAGCGCACTCCGACAAGTACAACACAGGAAAACATTTTTAGCTCGACAAACTCATAATATAAGAATATTGAACACTGTGGTGTTAATTAGAATCATAATATTTCATATGAATTTGATGAAAAAAAATCGATTTTTAAAATTGACTTGTGATTTGATTGTGAATAAGCATCAATTTGTTTATAATTTTCCGTTGAACGAAAGAGTTTTTTTTTTCCATTCATTCAGTAGCAAGCATTTGACAAGAAAGAAATCAACAGTATTGTGTCACACCACAAACTGTGGTTAAGCATATACAAGTGCTCAAGAGTATGTGCAATTCTCAAAAGTATGTGTGTACTGTATAGTGTACACACTGTTTGTGACGCTATTTAGATATAGAACAAAAACCACCTCGCTATGCTTATGCTCGTACCAAATTTCAAACATGTTTGACACAGCGAGAAATTGATAGAATGAGAGCATAAAAAATTCGAGAGATAGCGTGTCTACACACATTTTCACACACACACACTGTACATATAGTATACTTTTGAAAAGTAGAAAAAGAAATAATCGTGTCGCGCGCATTGACCGAACTCAAGCAGTGTGAAACAAATTGGCGGAAAATTTGATACAATCAAATACTGAAAAATTGTTCATAGCATGAAATGTATTGCTCGCTCAGCACCAATGGCGAATTAAAATTGACGAAGAGTAATAATGAATATTGGAGACAGAAAACGAATTATTATTGAGTAAAAAAAATTCGACCAACATTCTCGATTTGATATTTCATCATATTCTTTTGCTTTAATAAACTGCGTTTAATATCTCAGCGGAAATTATTCTTTTAATTAGATAAAATTTAAGAAATGAAATTCGAATTTCATTTGAAAAATGTATTGAATTTACTAGTGAGTTTTATGATCATTCAAAATAAAAAATAAAAATTTAAATCAAGTAGAAATCAGTCCAGTAAACTTTCAGCGATATTATGAAAATACCGGATCATTCATTGTTCACCATCCATATAAAAATGAATTGTTGTCCGTCACAACCAGTGGTCGCAATGGGTGGAACGCCCGTTCGAGGAACACCCGAGCCTCTTCGGAAAAAAAATCTTTTGGATATTTCGGGATTTTTTTAATATTCGAATTCCGATCATTTTGTAACCGAATAATCCGAAATATTTTTAAAATTGTATCTTCGTTAAATTAAAACGGTTTTAATCATTGAATCACTGAAATAAGATCAGAATCTTTGACAAAATTAGTTTAAATCAGGAACAAAGCAAATATTCACTGAAAATATGCAAGTTTTTGAGTAAAATATCTGTTTTAACCCGAATCGAAGATTTTTTCGGCCATTTTACATACTGAAATCCTAGTAGCAGCCCAACATGAAAGATATCAACACACTTGAAAGCATACATTCGGTTTTGCTATTTTTTAGGAAACCTGAGCAGCTCAGTTGGCTAGCGTCAGTTGCCTAACGGTCGCACAAAAAACATCACAATACATAAAAATCCTTGCGTTCGACGCTCGCATTCACAATGCAGTAAGAAACGTTGTTTGTGAGACCGTTAGGCAACTGACGCTAGCCAACTGAGCTGCTCAGGTTTCCTAAAAAATAGCAAAATCGAATGTATGCTTGAAATTTTCAAAATGGTACGAAGGCCCGAGCTCCCAAATAAAAACTGATATCCCGACTCATGTTCGGAGCTCCGAAACCCGAAAATGTAATATACCTTGAATGCCCAATCTCGGGAATTGTCGATCTTTAGGCAAAAATGTTGATTTCGAGCTCACTTCGGTACTCATCCACTTTTACGTATATAGAGCGTCACAAAGAGCATCTTTTTATTTTTTTTTCTTTCTTTCTTTCTTTCTTCTATCGATACTATTGCGATAACAATAATCTCAATGCTACTTAAAAATGAAAACATATGAAGAATGACGAAGAAATTATAATTTAGTTCCTCCAAACTAAAACAAAATGGAAGCGGCGCTGTCGTTTGCTGCTTATAATACAATTGCTTCCTATAACATTTTCGCTGGATGACTAAAAACAATTTGATAACAGACAATACAAAATATTTATTTATTAAATGATTTTTTTAAATGAAATTTATTTATACTTTTTAGTGTTTTGTGTATGCGTGAATTTCATTGAAAAGAACTCTGCGTAGAAGAGCATCTGAACAATGAAGGAAGAATCTCCCTTGGAATTCTCAAACGTGCGCACCCTTGATTGGTATGTAATGAATCATTAATATTTTCAAAAAAAAAAAATTAGCCATTTTCAGAGGCATTTTTTAAAATCACAAAAATGAATGGACCATCGATATATTTTCATTGCTTACGCAATGAATACGAGAATTTTTAAAACACAAAAAATCTAAAAATTAATATCAAGTAACTTTAATTAATATTTATAATAAACTTTGCGTTGTGACGCACCAAATAAAATGGCATTTTTATTCTATTCAATAATATGAATATAAGTTCCATAACTGTTTTGTTTCTGATTCAAACCAACTATAACTGATAGTGTTCAAGCTTTTTGATTCTTAATTACTAATAAATCTGCAATATTACGAAATTCGTATTTTTTTGGAATTTCATGGTATTTATTACGTTCTCGTGCATCTTCAAGGAGTTTTTGCCACAAATTTGTATTCTAAAAACAAAAAATATTTTATTATTCTTAATGAAAATCGAAAATAAAATGCGAATAAGAATTCAAATTTAAATATTTACCGAAATTGATGTAAAATTCCCACAGATGACCAAACATTTTTTGGCACGCGTTAAAGCCACATTAAGACGTTGCAAATTTGCAAGAAATCCAATGCCATTTGTTCGAGTTGTACATAAAATAATAATATCTTTTTCCTGACCTTGATATGAATCAATGGTATTTACTGGAATATTGAAGGGAGAGAGTGTTTGTGATGTTCTGTAATAAAATTGAATGAACGCACCATTATAGAATTGAAAATATTTCAAAGAAAAAAAAAAACAACAAAAATGTCCTTACGCTAATTGATTCTGAATTTCAGATTTTTGCTTTGCATATGGTGTGATAATGCCATATGTGCTATCTTTTGGATTAGCATGTTTCACCATAACTTTAAGCATAGTTACGATAAATTTCGCCTCATCAATATTATAATAATTGATCATGTCATTATTCGATTGCAAGCAATTTAAATGAAATACTGCATATGGATGAAGAACAAATGGAGCAAATGTTGTTGCGGCACATTTTAGTCGTGATTCGTAAAATATTTTATTTGGAAATTTACATATTTCCGGATGCATGCGATATTGTGTTTTCATAGAGTATGCACGTTTGACCATACGCCCATTCTCCATTGTATTAGACAATCGTTCAAATAATGATCGTACTAAACCACGATCACGACATACCTACCGGATAGAAATGCAAGAAAAAAAAAATTGTTTTTTTTATATAATTTGTGTTTGTTAAATTAACATAAAAATGTGTAGAAAAAAAAAATGAAATACAGTACATTTGAGAGAACAACCGGTGACAATTGATTTGTATCGCCAACTAAAATTAAAGATGTGATATTGTATTGTAAAGGAACTAAAGTCCATGGCTCTATGCATTGAGAAGCTTCATCGATGAAACAAACATCGAACTTTCTTATGTGCCTACAAACAATAACACACACAAAAAGAAAAAAAAAAAAATATTAAATTTCACATGATGAGATTTTTCATTATTGTTTATAATACTCTTTTAAATTAATTGAACTGCTTAGCGTGGTACAGACGATCCTTGCATTTTTCATGATAGTATGAATATCTGTGCTTGAATTAAATGTGCTGCGTTTTTTGTTCAATGTTTCTTCAATCATTTTCAAGCTCGATTTGATCATTTTAATTTTTTCGTTATTTTTTGCATTTTTCGTTTTTTCCAATTCTTTAATTTGTTTTTCTTGATATTTTTTCTCGTTTAATAAATGAACTATTTCTGGATTTGATTTTGATGTTGGTGAATTTGGTGATGAACTTCTAAAATTTTGTGGCGCAATAATTCGTACATCGGGATGCATACTGTTTAGAACGCCAAATCGTACAACATTAAGAAAATGCTTTTTATCTATTCGGAATAGATTTTGATTTTTGTTTTTTAATTAATTAATGGTAATATTTTTTTAAACATTTGAAAAACTTACCATTATTAATTCTATTGCGAATATGAATTAATCGTTTCGCAATGATATCGACAGCTGCATTGCTTGAGGTTACCTAGAAAGAAACATCAACAAATGAAAATAAAATTAAATTTTGTAAATATTTCTAAATATCTTGTGAATATATGTATGTTTGATTTCCATTATAATTAAGTTAATATTTTTGATTTTACCACCAAAATACGTAGTTTTCTTTTCATCTCCTGGCCAAAAAGTAACTGAAGAATGATTGATACGATAAGCCTCGTTTTGCCCGTACCTTTGAAAAAAAGGAAAAAAGTGTATTCTCTTGATAAGAATTATATTTATAAAATATTTCATTAAATTGACAAACCTGGTGGTCCTTCAATTAATGATAAAGTTGGTTCGGTGCTTAGACATTTATTGTATATCGATTGTAAAATTTTTTTTTGCTCGTCATTTAGTGCATCCTAATAAATTGAATTAAATAAATTAATTTACATATGAACAGTTCAGAGTGAAAATGGTTATGTAGAAAATTTCCATGGAAAAATGTTATTATTGAATGTATTTTTTGTATGTTGAATACACTGAATAATAAACATTTTTCCACGGAACTTTTCTACATAACACGGAACTTTTCACTCTGAACTGTTCATATAATACTACATACTAAATTTAGATGCAAACTTACATAACCAGAATATTTAAATTTGGGCACTTGATTTGGTATATTTGGTTCTTTATATGATTCAGGCTTTAAAATTAAATTCTTAAATGGCGATAAATCTAATGAGAACACGGCATTGAATAATTTTAATTCAGGACGAATATTTGCAACTGGTCTTATATATAACCATTTGATTTCATTTTCTTTAAGTTTAATTACTGATGCAGATGCTTCCATGGTGAAATATGGGGTTTTCGAATAACCAGACGCTATTAAATGAATATAAATTCAGAAAAATTGTTCAAAACAATTTGATTAACAATATTAACAGATAATAAGCAATATAAATCATTTTACTTGTAAAGCGTTTCGATGAAACATAAGCAAAGAATGATTTGCTATTGTCTATTTCAACAATAACAAAATCACCAGCATTTATTCTAGCACCTTCATTAATAGCTGAAATGAATTTATTAATTTAAATAATAATTTATCTTTTATAAATAATATTTTAAATAAATAATCACCTTCAACATGGAAAACATATCGCATTCGATCGGAATGTTTTACAAGGTTCATCTCATTAATTTTTACTTCATAACGATTTCTAGTTTGTTTTTCAGCCTGAATTGATGCCCAAAGCTCATGTTTAAGGAGCGGTATCACAGTACTGTAGAAATAAGAAATAAATGAATAAATGTTTGTATAAAAAATAAAAAAAAAAAAAAAAAAAAAAAAAAAAACCATACAAAATGCTTACTTTTTATATAATTCGAATGATTCATAATTGGTCAATAACGGATATAAAATGTGATTTACATTTGTTATCGATGGTGTCGAACCTTTCTGTGTTAACCAATTTGTTTTCCATTCAGTGATGTCTGTGAGGATATTGTGAAGTGGATCATTTTGATTTGTATGTAAATTACTAGGTAAATTTTCTGGTACAATTTTTGCATTATTATCACGATCTGGTGTATATTCACGAATGATTGGTTTCTCATAGTGAAAATGAACTTTTAAATTATTTTTATTCCTTTTCCCATCGCTTGGCCAACTACCATTTTGTTGTCGCATTATTGAAATAATTGCATTATTTTTTGGTACATGTGCAATTCGTTTTTTCTTAGGTACATAGGCGCTTTGATTTAGTGCATCTTCAAAACATTTCGATTTCATTTGATTTGATTTTTGTTTTACAACAAATGGATCAAATCGATCAACATATGGCTCTTGAATCTTTTGATTTGATGATTTTATTGTGATTGGTTTTTTAAGTATTGTAGTCATATCATCAGATGCTTTTGAATGCATTTCTAGTAAATTTAAATTTGGTTTAGCATGTGCTGGCATTGAATTTAATCGTTTTCTTTTCCCTGGAATGATTGGCATTGCATCGATTTGTTTGGTGCATTTACGTTTATTGCTTTTCTGTAATGCAGTTATTTTTTTTACAACTTTATCCTGATCTTGTGATAATCGTTGCATCCAAGTAGTTTCCGATGAATCATTTGCTAAATCATCGCCCGATTCATCTTCAGAATCAATTAGAATTGAGAAATCATCTTCATGCACTTCGACTTGATTTACTTCTTCTTTTATTTCCAATAAAACTTGCTGCGAATAAATCAATTCATTGTCTTCATCTTTTTCCTCTTCATTTTCTTCTTCATCTTCTTCTTCTTTTTGTTTCTCTTTTTCTTGTTTTATTTTCATATTTTGATTCGGAGAATGTATTGACATTTGATCTATTAGTACAGGATCATCTTCATTGGATTCACATGGAATGGATTGACAATTTATCACTCTACCATTTGATACATTTGGTTTAACATCATTGTTTTCTTCCTCATCACTCACCAAATCAATAACATCATCTGATTTATCTTGAATAGTATTATTGATCAATTTAAACACATAATATGTATTCCATTGTTCTTTTGGTGCTATTTGAAAAATCATTTCCGTACATCCAAGACCGATTTTATCATTATGATTTAATCTACATGAATCTTCTATAATTTGTTCATTTACGTATGTTTTATTCGATGACTTGAGAATTGAACAAAAAAGGGGTAAAAACAAAAAAGAACCAAACAATTAAATATGAAAGAATGTTCATTCGAAACCATAGCAAAGACGAATTACGTATGTATTAATCAATGATTAAATGGTCTTACCTTAATTGTAATTGTAATGTGGCCATCTTTGTGAAGTGTAATGACACAATGATTGCGGCTACATATTGTAGATCTCAACGTAATATCTGCGTCTTGGCTTCGACCAATATTTGTTTCTCCTTCATTCAAATAGTATTCTTCATCATCAAAATTCATTCGTTTAAGGCGCCAAATTTTACTTTTGACCATCTTGAAATCGTTAGATGCACTTCTTCTGTAAAACAAAAACAAAAATAACAAAAAAAATTTATCAAATAAATGTGTTCAATTTTTTTTCTATCGAATAAAATAACAATATTTTTACAATTTTTTCAAACAAATATTCAGAAATACTGATCGTTTCGTACATAAATTGATTTACATTAAAAATAATTCATTTATCACATTTGTAAGAAAAATCCAAGAAAATTATAATGTTTTCGTGTGTGTTTGTGTGTGACAGCAGAAATGTTTAATTCTAAACACAAAAATAATCAAAACTAAATTGTTCTAAATCTATTGTTTGCTCTAAACTGCGAGGGAAGCAAATTTCAAAAACATTCACATCGCAAATAAGAATTGTCACTGTCACTTTAAGAAATCATCGTGATTTAAAATTCAAAAAGTTTTGGTTTTTCTCACAGATGACGCTATCAGTACGTCATATGAATAGTATTCGAATTATTTTCCCCACATTCGGAGTTCGAAAAATATAAAATTGGAGGGGAATGAAATCTATTCAAATTTCAATTGGTTTAGAAGGGCGAAACGCCAAAGTGATTTATTATAATTGTTTTTTTTTTTTTTTTTTGTTTTTTGTTTTTCCCCGCAAAAATGGTTATTCTTGAGTTTGCAAATTGAATGTTGCTCACACGCTTTGGAATCAATGCTGTATACAGAGGTGTCAATCGCACAATGTTGTTTGTTGAATTTTTAGCTGAAATTTTTTTCAGCATAATTTCGGATAAAAAAAAAAAAATGTTTTTCACACAAAATGTTCGATCAAAAAAATATTCTTGAATCAGATTAATTGAATCATTTTGAAAATTATTGTTTCTTTATCTCCACGAAATAATTGTTTGAAAATTTTTAAATAAAATTATTAGTTATTACAAATTATACTCTTAAAAATTATTGTAACAGACCTTCAGGTTTGAAAAAGTTCATGATGATATGATTACAAACAAAACAACTAAATTGGTTTCCTTAATTGCATTGCTATATTGATGATGGACAGTAAACTGTTCGAAATGTATACAAATGTTTGACTCTAAATAAATTGGCATTCTCAATATAAAGGTGTTTTATTATTATTTAATATATAAGAGATTGCGTATCATAACAGCCCAAATACCAATTTTCTAGAAATCGTTCAGATCTTATTTGGTCACAAAAATCAAATATATACAACTCAAATTCAATCTAAAGGGAAAAAAAACATATCTATGTTTTGCCTTTTTTCAATTCATATTATTGTCTTAAGCACAAAAGTAAAGTTAATAAACATTTCTAAACATAAATTTTTAAGAAAAAATATTATTCAAATCACGTTTGATTACGTTTATGTTGAAAACTATTATTAAAAATAACTTATATGAATATTTTATCTTATAACGATGTCGGCACAAAATCATCAATTAATAATTTTACGATGCCGACACAAAATCAATCAGTAATGAAAGAATGAATACATAATTTATGTCACTGTCAGAAAGAAATTATACTTGAAGGAAAATTAGTTTTTTTTTTTTCAATGAAATCCTGATGGTAATAAACATTATTTATTGCTTCGTAAAATAAACTGATGTATCTACGGATTATTTTTTTGATGAGAAAACAATAACTTTCGAACGTTTCGAAAAACAAAATAGAAAAAAAAAAAACAACAAAATAAAATAAAATAAAATACAAACCTCTCGGATGAAAACTGTGCGTCTGTTGCAAACGATGCTCCTTCAATGAATGCGTAAGAAATGGTTTGATCATTTTGAAACACTTAACAGTGTGGTAAATTAATAGGCGTGGTGTCGGGTGCCAGAGTTGATAACAGACGAAGTGTTATGCCTGCATTAAAAAGGGATTTTCTTACTTTCTAGAATGTTATATGAACATTGAGTAACTGCACTTAAAATTTCATGTATTTTTAAGTTTTGTATACATTGAATTGTGTGATAAACATTTCGATCTTGCAGTATTTTCATATTACCAAGATTCAAATTGATGCATTGTTGAGTTGTTATGTTTACAAAAAACCATCTCTTACTCTTAATTTTTTTTGACCAGCATTTTCTAAAACTAAATGAAACATTTATTTTGTTTTATAAAATTATGACAAAGTTTGACTTACACTTGAACGAAATGTTGAAGTGCCAATGAACGAAACATACGCTTGCATTGAACTAACTGTATAAGTTAACGTTGACATTTACGTGTAGAGCGAAAAGATTCTAAACAACATTGAAATTTTTTATAACAAAAGGATGACGTTCATATAATCACCATTTGAAAATACATGGAGTTAGTTTTTATAGCAAAAGGGCTGAAGAAAACATTGTTTCAAAATCTAGACATTTTATATTAGTTCGTCATTTACAATTAAAAAAACATTGTTTTTCTGATCACTTTAGAAACCAGATGGAAGAATGGTCACAAAAAGTCAACGATACGATATTTTTGTATATATACAACAAATAAAATGTTCCAAATATATTCAGTTTTGATTTGATATCCTAACAATTACAATTTATCAAGTGTATGAATGAAATGTTCATTCTTCGTGTTTGACTGTTATAAAAAAAGCCAAAGATTTTTTTCACTCGCACACTTTCTTTTGCGCTCTTATATTCTTATTAAATGTCAAATTTCTCATAGGTCCAAATTTGATTGAATTATTTTTCTGCATCATTAGTTTTTTTAAGTTTTATTTTTTTTTCTTGCTGTGATATCCATTTGACATTAATTAATTTTTTTTTTTTCGATTTTCTCAGTATAATTGCGATTCTTGAAAAAAAAAACTAATTTAAAATAGTTTTTGTCTGTCTTTTTTGGCATATAATATCAAAAGAGACAAAGGGCCAAATCAATCCTCAATATTCTTTGCAGTTGTAATCAAATTGATCACACATTTGTTAATCAGGTTAAGTTTAATGTAAATATCACAACGGAATATTGATTCTATTTAAATAAAAAATTTATTCCATATTTTATATGTTTTCCTAAAGCATGGCATGATGCAATCATAAATTTTCATTGTTTAATATAGTGTACGAAAAAATGTCAAGTTTCACGATTGGCAAAATAAAAAAGAGAAATATAAAAAAAATTACAAAAAAAAAAAGAGAAAACGTAATATATGCATAGACTTGCCTCTAACAAATGTTAAACCCAATTGAAATTGTATTACGCAAGAAAATTTAAACAAATTACGCTATTGTTCTCCTATTTCGATATTTTAATTCTTTCTCGTTTTGTTTTTCCTTTTTTCGATGCCTTTCCTCTGAACGCTATTTCATTTAAAAAATTTAATTGCTTATTCTGCATATTTATAAATATTATAAAAACTATAGTTTTCTTTTTCTCAATCCAAATAATTTATGTTTTTTGTTTAGAAATCTAAATTTATTGTTCTTAAGTAAACAACTAAATTATTGTTGATTTTCATTGTCACCATTATGTGGTTTTTTTTTTTATTTTCCATGGTTTAAATTATGTTAAGCGTTTCTGATCTTTGGAAATGAGTCATACCGCTATGACTCATCATGTAATGCATCAAATTATTTTCTTGTTACAATTTTATTTTAAAACATCGTAAATGTCAATCAAATCATGAATTAAGCCGGGTAAAATTGATAGAACAATACAATAAATCAAAGTATATTTGGCATTAACGTTAAACAATAAAATTGCGATTCTTGTTACTATTTTTTTTAAAATTGGAAAATTTTCTGATTGGATGTTTGATCGTAAAATTTTGCCCTTTCTTTTTTCATTTTTCATATATCACAATTACAGCATTGATTGCATTGTGTTCAATTGCATTGAATATAACTATGCTATAAAAATTTGCCCTATACGTTAATTGCTACAGATTTTAGTGTAACTAACTACTGTTGGCTCCCTACTCAGCACGAATGTAATAATATTTTATGCATTGTGTTCGATGTGATCTATCTCATAAATAACAACAACAATAAAACTAGCGTAATAAAAATAAGAAAATTGATAGAATCGGCTTAATAACCAGAAATCACATTTTATCACATTTATTTGAGTTTGATGCCTTCTAGAGTGCATTTGTAGTGCATTTTTTATCAAGAGAATCAAATTTGTTACACATATTCGTTTGAAAAATTAAATTAGCATTTTTTTTTTTATCGTTATTCGTATGGTGATTCATTGTGATTAACGATATTTATAATGAAATTGTGTATAAGAAATTCAATGTGTGCCAGTTTAACCATTTTTTTTTTAATGCGTTTTTACTTTTAAATGAAAACAAATGCCTTGCATAGGTCGATTATTGTAGTTGAATATAAACACTTATAAGTCACTCAACTTAATTTACATTTGAAGTTTTCGCTATGATTTACAAAATTTTGTTTACAATAGCATTAACGTTTCTGAGAATTTTTTTTTTTTTCATTATTATTATGGCTACTATAAACAATTCTTGAAAGTAATATCAATAACTAATTTCATTTGTGAAGCATAAAGCAAACTGTGAGCTATGTTCAAATGGATATCGGTATGGAACGAATACATGCAAAACACCTATGCCATTTATACAATATAGGAAACATATTTGTTTTTATCCAATATGCGATTGGACATTGAAGTAATACAATTTTAATGTAAAACTATGCGATAAACTATTCAATTTATTGAAAAAAATTATCACATTTTCTAAATTAGAGAAATTGATTTGATGACAAAATTTCATTCAATCTAACATTTCATTTATATATTTGAATACATTCTATTCAGTTGAATTTTTCACATGTAAAAATATGTATGAAATTGTAATCTAAATGAATAAATTGCGATTTATGCTGGATTAGTGTTAGCGTTCCCTTTTACATGTAACCCCTTTTATTTTAGTTCGCTTCAATTATTCAAATTGTTAAATACTTGCTTCGAATTTTATTCGCTTTGATTCAAGTTCAAACATTTGATTTTCTTTATAAATTACAATGAATTTGAAACCGATGTTTCATCTGCCAATATAATAATTGTACTGTTTACCATTAGCTAATCGACATTAATGAAGCCTAGGTTACCTGTATTACTTGCAATTTTGAAGCGTGCGCAGTTGGTGTGATATTCATTTATACATCAACATCATTCATATACATACACATGTTATAAACGTGCAAATGCATACAAAAACGTAAATATCGTTTTATGCCCAAAGCTAATATTATTTAATTAGAATTAGAATGAGATTTTATTTTCTATCACAGTAATTTATTTTATTAGGTATTTTTTGTTGAATGATTTCCATCGTAATAACACCCACATCATCATTATATATAGAAATATATGTAAAATTTGTCAAAAGAGTTTTTATTTCAAGTCTCAATTTATTTAAATTGCTTTCTGATCTATATGTTTGATGTTTTAAATTGAATCATAAATCATCACGTAGTCATCTTGTAACTACTCTTTTGGTATTTGTGCTATTATGCAAATTATGTTGCATGTTACTTTTTTTTCCTCTTGATTGACTGAACATATTCAGAACTCATGGTTTATAATCATTTAAAATTTATTAAACAATTAATTTCAATTTACTGATAAACTGACAAAATCATTATGTTGATGACCAAGAAAAAGAAAAACTGACTATCATTACTGAAAATACGGTAGAATTGAATTTCCTTTTTCGGAAAGACTTCGGTTGTAGATAATTAAAATTTATATAAACCAGTTCTCAGAATTTCTCATTTCCACATTTCACCTGAAAACAACAATACAACATCAAAGCATGTATTTCGGATGCTATAAATTTCATTGTATAGTCGGTGACAAAAATATGTTCCTATTTCTATCTCTTTTATTCGTACGCTTGTCTTACCATTGCAATGCTCAGTGCGGGCTAAATTGTGCGCAATATTTTTTTTATTGCGTATATTTGATGCTCTACTACATTCACATGCATACAAAACATTGTGATCGCTACATTATATTTCGGTAATTCTTCTTTGTGTTGGTTATATTCAAGAAATGGTGTTAGATATGCTTAATATGATCAGAAAAGGATGGATCAATCAATCACTCTCTATCGATTTTATTTTCTCTTATTGGCTGATAACATTCATGCATACAGTTTTGCAATGAAAACTCTGTCACTATATAACGGTAACATTTATTGTTTATGCAAGTCCCAAAACTCTGATTTCATTCCATTTTAGTACTCCTTGATGCATATAATAATACATTTACTCTGACTTTTTTACATTTTATTTATCATGGATTGTTTTACACGAAATGACCGACAAAAAAAAACTCACAGATATCCAAAAAGGACGCATAGTTTCATTACGATATGAGAGTAATAATAATTTTGAAACAATTGCACGAATGACCGGAACTTCAGAGTATGTATTCTGATCGATTCGTTTGCAGAAAATAAAAGTAAATTTCACTCTACTTGAAAATAGTTAAACAAGAGTATGTATTTTGTATGTTTGGCGTACTTATAAAAACGAGTATTTTTCTTCGATTTGTGAATTAATTTTTTTTTTTTTTTTTGGTAACAGACACCCATAACCGATAACTAAAAATATTCGTTGTCGTGAGTCCGTTAAATACAACGAACAAATACATCCAATGGTTTTCCATTGTTTTCATACAACTTTCTATTGTGAGTAATCGAAAATCGCTGAAAATCGAAAAAAAAATCTAATTTTTTTTTTTTTTCAATTCTAGTGTAGGAGTTTACATGCCATTTCATTGGGTATGTTCGATTTGATAAGATGCGCATTTTTTATCACTCAAATCACTGTTGGTAAATTGCGATCATAGAATTGAAAATACATACAAACACATTTCACAAATATACAAGTTCTCGTTTGTATTGTGAGTGGTCACACAATGGACACATTCCGCGAGACAAACATTTTATATATATTCATGGTCACACTTCTTCAGTTTTTAAAAGCAAAATTACGATACCAATTAATATTAACAATGGATAATTTTTTGACGCTAGACGTTCGTTCCCATTCTCCCTTCTCTTCTTTTTATTTTATACGCATGCAGATGATATGGACTGTGAAGAAGAAAGAATAGCAACGAACGCCTGCGTAAGAATTATATTGAAAGTCTAGCTGAAGCCCTGTAGACTTTCGGCAAATCCTACTGCGTTCACTTGGGTACATTTTACTATTATGAAGATGATGAATGGATATTTGTTTAATTGAAATAGCGTAAACCTTTCAATTTACACTTAAAAGAAGACATCAAACCAACGTAATAAACATATTCCTTCCAGATATATTCAATTTTTTTTAGCAAAAAAATAAACATATCTTTTATTTATTTGTTTTCAAAGTTGTAATCAAATGTATTTTAAATTTTGTTCTGCGAATGTTGTCATCTCATTTTGTAGGAAATAAAAAAGCCAAATGTTGTGATTGGTAAACCTTCCGGCCATACTTTTTTAACTCCTTTTATGTTTGATTCTTATCATTGTCAGAAATCATCTATTTTGCATCACATAATATGAACGTTTCGGAGATTAATGGTGTTTTTCATCGTAGACTCTTTTTGCTACACATGTGCACAGCTCACAGAGTTTTTTCCGATTCACTGAGTAACCACCGAATTTCTACAGAGTAGTGCGTATACGAAGTATGTTAATTACGAAAAACAAGTTAGTAAGTCTGTGGACATTCTCTCTCATACACACACTTCAAATACGCCTTAGTCTGTGGCTACTCTGTGAAATGAAAAATACTCTGTGAGCTGCGCACATGGGTAGTCAATTAGTTAATGACATGATTTGGAAACAATAGAACGATAAATACATTTCAAATTATGGGCATATCATTAATTTTGCGCGAGGAAATTTTGAGCCCGATTCAGATTGAAAAATGATTTGATTGAATATTTTTTCTGCAATTTTGGACTATTTTTTCATGTAAAAATTAGTACGAATTCAAATGTGGTTTTAATAATAACTTCACAATAATATGAAGAAAATAACATAGAAATAGTATGTTTAGAGTGAAGACTACAAAATAAAATAACCGTTTATTATTCTGTCATTATGTATGTATTTTATTTTGTTCATTATTTCATTATTATCACTTTACTTGCCGTAAGTCTTGTGATGTGATTTGATGGTTTAATCTCATCTATTACGCCTAATGAAACAGATGTCGCAATATTTCTACAAATGCTGACTACATTCAATTGAAAAGCATGTAAATTGAATTTTACAGTGCTATCACAGGTAACAGTATATCTGTCCAACACCCCTATCATAAGACTAACTTCACAGTAGAGCTGTCCACGAACAGTTCGCGAACACTTTTCAGGAAAAAAAAAATGTTTGGTGTTCGTGAAAAGTTTTTGTTTCTTTTTGCTTAAACCATATAGATACAAAATCTCACTCAATTTGGAGCGTTGTTTGTGGAAAAAATGTTAGTTTGTGGAAAAAATGTTTGCTCTTGAAGTGTTCGCGAGCTGTTCGTGGCCAGCTCTACTTCACAGCTGGCCATTGTCATCAAAGGAAATCATAACTCACGATTTTTCAGAGAGAGAGAGAGAGAGAGAGAAAGCTCTTATTTGCATTTCTAAATTAAATTGTATCATGAACGCATAAAAAAACATCATCTAGAAGAAGCTATTGAATTGCTGTTAGTTGTCATTTCACAAAGAAATAATGCCGTAACCAACCATGTGGATGCATTTACTGTGTGAATTCACATATATATTCTTGATTGTGTGCATTTTATTATTTCGAATGTTTATTTAAATAAATGATGAAAAAAAGTTTGCAAACAGGAAATTAGTCCAAATTTTATTCTTTATATTTGTATTTTATTTTTTATATTTATTATCACTTATACTCTCCAAAAGTTTTTCCTCTCAACATTTAATTTACTTACCTTATGTCGTTCATAAACAGTAATAATATGCTAAAAGAAAACACCATTCGCATGAATGAAAGTCTTCCATTGAATGATGATTTTATGGTTCACTTCCTTTGCAAAATTCTATATTGCATTAATTCATTCAAAATATTGAAGGAAATTCAAAAGAAAAAAAAACCGACCATTTTTTAAACAATATTTACATAGCTAAATAAATAAAAATAGCCATTTTTCAATTTCATTACGTTACCTTTCAAATTACTTTTCAAACTGAAAATATGCCTAAGAAAACATTGAAAAAGAAAACATTGTATATTTGAATTTTATTGACCAATAAAAGTAAAATAGATAAAAATATAGAAATAAGTTGATTATATTTTGTAATTCTTAACATACGCACACAAATACAAGATATTTTTTATTGTATATTTTGAATGTTTAATTTGGAATAATGTTTGTTAAAATGAATACTGTATTTTAAATGTTCAAATATTCTAGTTTTTTTTTTCCGATTAAAATAATAGTTTTCAATAATCAATAAATTGATTACATTTTGTTCATTTCTTATCTTATCGCTAGTTATTTTATTTCAAATCTAATTTTGCAACATTTTGCGTACATCTTCAATTGAGATATTCATTGCATCAAGTAAATACGAAGCATTCATCTCGCTTGCATATTCGTATAATTTTTTCCAGTTTGAACCATACTGTTCAGAAAAAAAAACACACACACAAAACAAGTTACAAAACGGAAAGAAATAAACCAAAACTATAGAAAAAACATTGATAAAAAAATTGAAATGGAACAATTGAATGCATACCATAAATGCGTTTGTGTTTCCAATGAAATAAATTGCTCTTCGAGCTCTGGTCATTGAAGGTAAGAGATTTTGAAATTGATAACGATACACTCCTTTCATCGTATTATTCACCCAAATGATGAGAATGTCTTTTTCTTCGATGGTAAAGTTTTTATTTGATGACAACATGACGTGTGGTTTGTTTTGCCTATTTGTAAAATGAAAATTATTGAATTATAATTATCCAAGAAGTCCCATTTTGTAAACAAAAAGACATTTTTGATATAATTTTTTGAGAGAGAGAGAGAGAGAGAGAGAAAGCTCTTATTTGCATTTCTAAATTAAATTGTATCATGAACGCATAAAAAAACATCATCTAGAAGAAGCTATTCGAAATTCGGTACATTATTACATATATGCAAGTTTTTATCATATGATTTCACCGAAAATATATACATAACCACTTGAATTGCTGTTAGTTGT
Source organism: Resseliella maxima (assembly GCA_029041755.1). NCBI lineage: Eukaryota > Metazoa > Arthropoda > Insecta > Diptera > Cecidomyiidae > Resseliella > Resseliella maxima. The sequence continues at coordinate 161,361 of JAQOWM010000384.1, forward strand.
CATTTCACAAAGAAATAATGCCGTAACCAACCATGTGGATGCATTTACTGTGTGAATTCACATATATATTCTTGATTGTGTGCATAGCACGCATCAAGCGAGAGACGAATTCTATGCACAATAGGCTAAGCATAAACATTGCATTGCTTTTGTGTGTATACACTGCGCAAACCAATTTTACCGACACTCACATTATTTCATAGACTTAATTCTACAATTTAAGAATTTCTTCCAGAATTTCAGTTTTCTATAAGTGTTTCCAAAATTGAATATATACTACCGTTTGACACCGAAAAGTAATAAAAAAATATGTAAGGTTTTATGAATAGCAATCATCTGTTAGTAAAATAAGTTTTCCCGTTTAGTTGACCAAATCTATACGTTAAATATTGAAATTCAAAAAAGAATTTTTTGGCTTACATATGGTATTTTTCAACATAGATCGCTTTTTTTTTTTAAAATAAAAACCTTTTTCTTTCGTACGCAAACGGCCTAAAAAAATTTCATAAATCCTTATTGGGAAAATCATTGATTTTAAACATCTTAAAACGATGCTAACTCACCGCAGATCACAAATTTAAATTTAGATAAACGTTTATAGTTTATAATTTCGTTCAGGAGCCTATTGTACCATTCATTGTAAATTGTAAATTGTAAAATTGATTTACAATTCTACAATTTATTGTAGATTGTGATTTAAAATTGTGGAATTATTTGTAAATTGTGATTTGAAAATGTACGACGCACTTTTTACTATATTTCGAAAGATTGGAAATGTATCTGATAAAATCTCATGTAAACTTTCTAAAATTAATGTACCACAATTTCCTTTATAGCTTAAAAAAATAAATACAAGTGAAATAAATATTGCTCCTCACTCAAAATCCAATTGACAAAACTAAAATTAAATGGTGTAAATGAACGAATTACAAAATTTACTTTTTTGCTTTGATAAAATGTTGATTTACCGAACGTACTTTGCCATCAATATTTTCAATAATAATTTCGATACAAAATCAACCATGCATTGAATATTTAATATTGTTTTTCATGTCATACTTAAATCTAATCAATATATTTTTTGGTTGTTAATTTTTTTTTTTCATATTATAATTATGGAAAAATTTCAATTTTACAATTTACAATTTACAATGAATGGTGCAATAGACTTTAGAATCAGAGTAGGCAGTAACGAAAAAATGCGTTAATAACGCGCATTATTTGTAGCGAATTATTTATTTGCATTACAAAATTTATTGCGTTACTTTTTGCGTTATTTAGCGGTAATTGTAGCGAGTAACGCAGGATTAGTCAAAAAATGTAGCGTAAGTAAACGATGCAAATTATTTGTGTAGTGCGAGTGGAACGAAAAACATGTAAACATATAGTTGTCACGTTCACTCATCATGTTTGCATGGTTTTCGTTCCACTCGCACTACACAAATAATTTGCATTGTTTACTTACGCTACATTTTTTGACTAATCCTGCGTTACTCGCTACAATTACCGCTAAATAACGCAAAAAGTAACGCACGGAATTACTTTTTGCGTTATTTAGTTGTAATTGTAGCGAGTAATGCAAATTAGTAATTTGCCTGACTCTGTTTAGAATATTCTTTTTAAAAATTGTTTTCCATTTATTGGTATTTTTAATGCTTGCGTCTTCATTTATATGAACTCATACAATTCAAAGATCCTTTTTTTTTTCATTTAATTTTTATGATTTTTATCCTTTTTGTCATGCAATTATTTGATTTATGCTAATTCCACCGTACAATATGCGGTTCATTTCATCAGTGATGAGATTTTTGTTTCTTTGAAATTCACTTGAAACTATTCGATTTTAAAAACCACTTATTCCCTATGTACAAAGAACAACTATTTTCGATTTGGTCTACTCGAATAACACCATAAAATTGCTTTGCAGGATATAGCATAAAATGAAAAAGTAAAAGAAAAATAACGTTGAAACAAAAGATGGGATAGACATTTGAAACGGTTCTTTCTTTATCGTCAGGGTTTAAAGTCGTAAATTTTAACACAGTCGTAAATTATTTATTTTCAACCATTCCAACTATATTATACAATTTAGAATGTGTAAGTCAATTTTTTGTTTGGAACATTTGGAAGTAAGAAAAAAAAAATGTGGTAATTTTTATTCATTTCTAAATGATACACGTTCTGAATGAGATTATTTGCGATCGTTTATTTAAAAAAAAAAAAAAGTGTGATAATGTGCGCGATCATAGCAAATCTGATGAATAACTCTCAAGTTTTATAGGACTTTTAATGTTTCAATGTTTTATAGTCTTGCCAAGTCGAAAAGATTACGGCAAACCAAACGAAAACTTATGCCTCAAGAATATACTCAATTCAGCAATGAAATGTTAAAACTTCACATTGAAATATTATGAGTTAATGTTTTATTGATGTTTAAAACAGTTAATTTGATCTTTAAGAAAATTAATCATAACAACGTGCGGTTACTTAAAATGAGTATTCAATCGAGCACAATAATATGACAAAAAAATTTGTTTATTTCTTTGGCAAAATTTAAGTCGAAATTGTTCACACATTTATTGTATTCAGTTAAACAAATTGGTAAGTTTGTATAAAAAAGATTGCCTCCTTTTAAACAGTGAAAATCAACACAAACAACAAAAAGTCTATATGGCAAAGGAAAAAAAAAATTATTTAAAGTCCGTTTCAAAAGACAACATGAACATTTTAATTGTGACTCTTTGAGTTATTCATATTGTGTAGATCCTTGCACAAAGCATATAAGATGTTCTGTATTAACAAAATATAATGCGCATGGGCTTCGCATCCATTCTTCTCTATCCATTCTACACTTCAATTCTAATACTAGAACACACATGTGTGTTTGTTTTGTGTACAATGAAGCATTCACATTCTTCCATACACAATTCAGTTCACATTTGGCGTTACAAGTAACTGGTTGTGTTTATATCGTTCTTGTTTCTTATTTATTGAGAACAAAACAAAACAAACAAAAAAAGACGTTATTTCACGCGCAAGAGTTTATCGAGAGAAACGAAAACAATATGGATATACGACAAAAAATGCTTGATCATTTAAAAACTCGACCAATCGCTTCGATTGTCGAAAATTCAACGGAAAAATATTGTGATATTGCATTGAAAGTGATGTGCGTTATTGATTATTATGTTGAAAAAAATGGATTGTATAACGAAATAATGGCAATACCAAAATTACTTGAGCAATTATTAAGATTTCGATTTTTTGCATTATTTCATTTTTATGAATACAAATTAAAAAAATCACTACTTGGTGATAAACTTTTACAATGTGAAATTTGTGAATTTATTGGACCATATATGATTACAATGTCACACATGGTATTAAATCATGATCGGCATAAAGCCGCCTATCGATGTCAATGGTGTCAAAAAACGGAAATAAGAACGCATGATTTTTATCACACATTAGAAAATTGCTATATCAACTATAAAATCAATCAACAAATTAGCTCAAATTATCGTTGTCCAGAAGTTATCGAGAAATTTTATGCATTGATGAATAAAATTGCAATAGATTTGGGTGTAAAAATTACACGATACGAGTCATACAAAGCAATTGATAATCAAGTGCCAACTATAATTGAAATTGATGATGACAATGATGATGATGATATTGAAGATATCCATGATTCTTCATCACAAGGAATGTTCTTAAGCAGTCAAACGATGAAAAGTAAAAAAACACTCAATATCAATGCATTAGATTGTATGTTTCTTGATGCAATGATCTTTTTTAATATTTCAAATCAATTCGATTTAAAAAATCGTTCAAACACTACGCCAATTGATGAAAATACAACAAATGCCATTTATAGTGATGAATCTAACTCAAATTCATCATTAACATATAGCAATTACAATTCCCGCCAATCTATGTATCAATCGGAAAATCAACAGATCTATCAATCGCAAATTCAACAGATGTTACATTCAATGCCGCAACAATTAATACAACAACAAGCTAATTCACCAACGCCACCATACATGTTAACCCCACCAATTCAAATAAATGACACATTAACACCTCCAAATCAAACAAATTCATTGCAATCGAACACAGTGAATAATGATGGAAATGAAATTGATAGAATGAATACAATTGCAACGAATGATAAATACAGAGATAATATGAAATTTGCCAATTATATTGCTACAACAGTAAATAATATGCATAATGAAACAATTCGACAGAAAGCTAAATTTCATATTCATCAAATCATACTACAATTAACCGCTGAAGATTTAAATATGCATTTTCGAATAAATAACTGATGATAATGACTGATTTTAGTTAAATTAGAAATAGTAACGAAATTTTTCATTTTAACAATTATTTTTTATTTAATCTGTTTGGTTTCTATATTAACATTTTTTAAGCATTATCAATTATCATAGTGAATAATCCATATAAAAGTACAACAATAAAAATTAAGTAGCATCGTAAACAGTTTTTGTCAATTTTAAATTTAACAATGAAATACATTAAATAATTTTATACAGATGTATGTATTTTATTTGTCCATCAATTTGCAGGTCAAATTTCTTTCAAATAATTTCTTTATTAATTCATTAAAACTGTAAAAAAAGAACATCAATTATTAACGATGTATGTAATATTTATTGTAATTATAAAACATAATTCTTTATATCCAATCGCAATGATACAAATACCTTGGCGAATTGGTGCTGAACTAAGCTCCGCCTATTTTGGTGATTCTGCGTACATCCAATGTGTGAAAACAGGGTGTTTTTTTTTTATTTTTTTTTTATTCCAAAGAGAGATAATATCTGCCAATACACTTTATACTCTATTCGTAACGAATGATTTGGATTCACTTTGTTCATAATCGTTCATTTTTGGTATTAATTCGACTTTTTCATCTTGCATTTATTGAACTACAAATAAAAATGCATAATAAAAATATGTATGTAAAATTTAAATTTTGATCTTTTTTAACTTTAGAAATCGCATCTATGCGTATAAAGAATAGATGTGTCTGTTTATCACAATTATTTGATAACAAAATCGATCTTTGAATTCCATAGCAATATGAAGTAACTGCATTGTAGTTAAAGTTGGTATTTAATTAGTACCGAGATATGTTGACAAACATTTGAAATAAAAAAAAAAAAAGAAAATCAAAATTGTTAGGGGAATGAAACTATTTGCGAATGAACATTTTTTCATATATTTGCCTATGCAATTCAGTGGAAAAGTTTGAAATTCGTTTCAAAGTAATATTCGCAAAAAATTCGCAAATTTTTGTCGATGGAAAGGAATTACAAAAACAACAATGTGTTTGTACGCATCAATGAAGAATGAAGAGGGAATGAAGGACGTGACAAGAGCACGCAGTCTTAACTTAAGACTCTTAAGTATTTAAGTATTTCTCTAGTTGAAATACAGATTATACAGTACTACTGTAATCCGTACGACAGCTAATGGCAGTTTTTTTTTTTCTTTTGAAAATGATGGAATTATTCGTATGGGTGATACGTAGCTCAAATTTTTGGAATAAATGTAGATTGCAGCGTCACCTTGCACCAAATTTTAAAGCGTTAGAATTTCAATGGGATCAAATGTTTTTTGCCATATTTTTATATATTTGTTGTGATTTGTAACAGTTTGTTGACGTTTGTTTTGTTGTGATAATTGAATGTATTTTATCCGACCGTTTATTTAGTATTACTTCATGATTTCAGTTGACACTGTTCATATTGGGATAGGCTGTCACTAACAGTTAATTGTTGTATATTATATTCATTTTCGATTTCTCCTTAAGAGGCCCTTCGATCTGCAAAAATTCAAATATACAAAGAAACATTTGATCTACTGGATTTGATATTATTCGTATGATGTGAAAAATTCTCTGGAGTTTTAGGTTTCTCCTAGAATAAAGTTGATCTCGTCTTTTAACAGACCCACCAAAATATTTATTGATCACGATTTCCGTGCAGAATTTATTGTAAATGATAGCTACCTTTGAACTAATATTGGTTTCAAAACAAATTTTCCGAATTTCTGAAAAATGTGTACATTTCGAATTTTTAACTGAAAATTATTTTCTTTTATTTTTTTATTTTGTTTTTTTTTTTAATCTTCAAAAATTCCATCGGATGTTCAGCTAAAAGTAAATGTACGCAGGTTGGAATAACAAATGTAT